>VYZQ01016146.1:4325-35565 GCA_013400655.1 Mystacornis crossleyi | reverse complement strand
ATAAAAGCAAAACAATTGCTTTAACATTATATATGCAGGTGCCATTTCTGCAGTTATCCATAGCAGCAAGATGTATCCCAGGGGCTCAAGAAGCTGCTTGGCAGTTGAGATTCTCTGCGTGTTTCACAGCTGGACAGATTAGCTGATGGTTTGGGCCATACCAACCACTGACTCCTAAGCCTGTGATGCCTATGATGACTGTAAGGGAGAAACTATTTAGTAAGTAGGTGCTTTTCCATTCCCACATAATTAGAAACACCACAGATACATTCAGTACAACTGAGCCATCTGATTAAACTTTATCTTTTCTTTTTTTTCCGTTTCAATATTTAAATGACTGCTAACAGTTTAATACAGGTTATCTTGATCACACAGAAATATAACATAATTTGGTTCCTCAGTGTAGATATCTGTATCAGCTCTCACATACCCTCTCACAAAGACTATTGACTGAACTCCTGGAAATAAGATCTCAATGAGGAGTTTCCTTTATTCTTTAAGTAGCTGTGTTTCTTCGTGGGGAAATGTGGAAGTGCATTTATACTCTAGGGAGAATTTCTTAAGAGATGTGTGACCGAGGAGTTTGAAGTCTGAATTTCAAGATAGCTGAGGCAAAGAAGAACCGACAGAGTCACAGCTTCAGAACTGCTGGTAGGAGGTGACCACTGGGGTCAGAAATTGGAAACAAGGACGAGGACGGCTTGTAATTTTCTTGCCTTTGTTTTGTCTTCTCTGAGACATTTTTTAAACTTACTAGTGGAAATCTCTCAAAAGCAGAGAGGTTTGCCACAAAAGCAAACCTGGAGAGAGATCATGTGAGACATGTAGAGTAGATTCTAGTGTGGAGCTAGTTCCGTTTAACCAGAAGTCCATTGTGATCCTGAAGTGCTTAGAAATATAAGCATTATATTCAAATGGGATGTTGGAAACAGGTTGTTGCTTGCAAGTTTGTTCCAGCCGGCAAGCCTGCTACAGCTTGTGAATTTAATTTTAGCTCTCGAAATTGCTTCAGTTTTGTAAGGTTACTGAAAACCTGAAAGAAGCCAGATTTCTTACATGCACCAAGAATAGCAAGACAGTGTTTTCTCAAGAATTGATACACACAGCCCCTCAAAACAGTGCCCCCCAGCACCAAGGGCTTGAACCAGGTTTTCCCACATGTCAAACACATGCTAGACCACTGCTATTTGATAGCAATCATTCCCCACCCCTTTCCTCCCAGGAGCTACTAGGATTTAATCAGTGAGTTTTTCCCAGCCTCAGAAACCAGAAGAAACAAAGACAGGAGCCAAAGTTGCTTGGTGCTGAGATTCATACTGTGTCCTGCTTTGCTTTGTCTCTGCTGCCTGCATTGCAAATAAAAAAAAAAAAATGTTTCAAAAGTTAGAGCAGCGTTGGTTTGACTAACAGCCTGGTCCTTGTGAAGTACTGGTATTTGAGCTTATTGAACACTCATTATGTATCAGGTACTCAGCCTTGTAAAATTGATCCAGGAAAGGTTTGCTGCACCAGCTATGCTCCTGCCTTTCTGGCTGCGTGTCAAGAGTGCGTTGCTTTTGCTCCACACTCGAGCAGATAGCACAGCTACAGTTCCCTGAAGCAGCCTGTGAGCGAGGGCACCAGAACAGCTCTTTTCCTGGCCATTAATTCAAACATCCTGCAATCAGTCAAATGAATCTCTCCTCCTTTGCAGTTCTTGTGGAGATTGCTGTCCTCTCAGCTCCCTTGAAAGTCACCTCACCTCAGTAGCACATCTTCCTTTACTCTGAGTCCACGCTAACCCACGGGCAGGCTCATTTTGTCAACGGATGTATCACACAATGGCTTGGATCGGAAGGAACCTTAAAGATCATCCAGTTTCAATCCCCTACCACAGGCAGGGGCACCTTCCACTAGACCAGACTGCCCAAAGCCCCATCCAACCTGGCCTTGAAAACTTTCAGGAGTGGGGCATCCACTGTTCCTCTGGGCAAACTGTTCCGGTGCCTCACTAGCCTCAAATCACATGGCCATCCCTGCCTGGCACCAATAGATTGCTGTCTATAAACAGAGCTGACATGAGGGCAGCAGGCATGGCAACACCGCCCGAGACCACATATCTCTTGTAGCCCTCCTCTCTGAGGCTGTGCCACAGGCTGGCTGGGTTTTCGTGGTTTTCCTAATTTTGATCACATGTCAGAGCTGAGAGGGGCTCAGCCTTGAAAGAGCCCTTTGAAAACGCCTGTGTAGGCAGTCTTGTCTCAGCATCAAGCCCAACTGCTCAGGAGCAATGTGCATTTTAAGGAGAAACAGCTTTGGCAGTCCATCAACTTTCCTCTGTTTGTTGCTGCTGCATATTTTATGTCACCACTGTATTGCAAAATGAATAGTCCATATTACAAAATTAATATTGGAAGTATTTCCTCTGCATTTTATGGACTTTATTTGTGCTTTGTTTTCCTACTACTATCTTCTTTTTCTTCTGGAGAATTAATAGTATTATTATCAAGAGCAAACAAGCCTGGAATTAATCTGATTTAATCTTTAATTATTACTTATGATGGGTTTTATATTACATATCAGTACTGTTGAATGCCATTTTACAAGCTAGAACAGAGAGATGCACAGTGAGCTGGGGCACTGGGATTACTCTGAGATTGCCTCAGTGAGGTTTTTCAGCAGTGGCAACAGCCATTGTGCGTTGTGAGGTTTGGTTTAAGTTGCTGTTGCTCTACAAGCAAGCAGGGCTTGCTCTACAAGCGAGCAGGGACATCACTGGGACAGGAAGCTGAAAAAATTATAAAAATTTTAAAGCTGATCTGAGAGCACCCACCTGGATAATTCCATAGTGAGCACAGCTCAGGCGTCTCAGCCTTCCTCTTTGGCAGCAGCTGTTGTCTGGAGGGTTGCACAGAGCATCTGCTATGAAAAGGAATAAAAGAGAAACTGGAAGATCGCTGCACATCTGTGTGAAGGCAGTGGGGTATTTCTGTGGCTTCTTTTGAAAGCTGGTACGGTTGTGTTTCCCCCTAGAGCATACCTTGCTTGCAGAAATCCTAAACAATACAGATGAAACTTTGGGCTCTCTGAAGTCCACAGATAAACCACGGCTGGCACCAGTGACAGGGTGAGTGAAAAATCACTGAGTGAAAATCAGTGAGTGAAATCTGAGTGAGACTCAGATTTTTCCCTAGTCTTAGTTCCTGCCTGCCCTGAGAGCAAGGGCATGGATCTGGCTGTGTCAAACATCCTGCTTGGACCTGAAGAAGTTGAGTGCGGGCCTGTGAGCAATCCATTCCTAGGAGGATAGTGACAGTACACAAGTGAAATAGGGATGTGTTCGTGTAGGGAAGATGCATCTTTTGAGATCATTTCCAGGCTTCTTGGAAAGGAAACCCTGCAGTGAAGCCCTGATGTTTGGCGCTGTGTAGGCATCAAAATCAGTAGCAGGGCAGCACCATTTCTGTTAAAGATGGGCTTGCAGACACTGGGACAGTGCTGCCCTCAGCGGGGTTAAGCTTTCTGCATTACTCCAGACGGGGGAGGGAGCTGGAGCTGTGTTCTCAGGTCTAGCAGGGTTGAAAATACCTGATTTCAACTCAATTTACCCAGAAGAAAAAATTTCTTTTAAATTTCTCTTTTTCTATCTTTTTTTGTTGTTGTTTTTTAACTTGAAGAGTGATTGCAATAATGGAGCCGAAGGTTGACCAAATATTGAATGCAATTTTTTTTATTTAAAATAGGGCCTTATAACTCCTGGCAAGTTCCAGACAAATTGTTCCTAAAAACTCCTTATTGCTTATGGCTGTCCACATTTGAAATTTAGTTTACGTGAAGATTTAGGGTTAGGGACAAATAATTACATGGCAGGATAATCTGTTCTTTTTATATAAGATTATAGTATTTTTTTAAATCTATCCATGGAGCAGTTCAGTAAAATCTGTTCTTCAGCAGCTATTTTGGGTTAGCTCAATGCATAGTCTAATAGAGGTATTACTTCTGCTGCAGAGTAATGAATCATATTTGCAGTCAAGAAGTCACTTGTGTAATTGTCATTAAATATAACGAATACAGGGCTATTTAAAGCATTTCAAGACTGTCTAATGTTCTGGAAGACATTGTTTCTCTGGAGAGAAAGGGTAGAAGCCTCTTATTCCAGCTGTTCTCAGTGGTTTAATATGGAAGAAAGGGCACTGTCAGGATTTGTGCAATGGGATATTGTCACGCTTTTGCAATTCCTATATAATGTGAAAAGAGGGCTTCTCAACTTGGAAAATTGACTTGTAAGCAGGGTATAAAAGTATAGCAGAATTCCTCTGTACATTAAAGCCTTGATTATTGATTTTAAAACCATTCTCTTTGATTATTTATTCTGAGCCCTGTGTTAACACAGGACTTAAACCCCCTATTGCAAATCAAAGCAGAAGCTCTGAAAATACTGATTGTTGCAGACAAATTCCCTGGTGCTTCATTTGACAAAAAGATGGATTAGAACAAACTCCAGAGTGTTATTATTACCACCTACATGAAAGATCGTTTCTTTTATTTGTATTAATTACTGATTAGTGCTTTCTGTATCTTCAGCTCTTTCAGATCTTTTGAATGAGATGTATTGCTTTCCATAGTTTCTTATCTGAAGGGAACCCTGACAGAAAACTGGTATCTAGCCACTGTGCACAAGGAAGTCATTGATGTGCTGAGACACTGTTCTTCAGGGAAAACCCTGGGTGAGATTCTTGGAGAGGTAAAAATAAGTTCACAGGTAATAATGCAGACAGATAATTTTCTAGCCAACTAAATTGTCCTGAGTAAATCTATTGTTCTAAAGTGAAGCACAGAAGGAGAAGGGCTCTGTGTGGGTGGGGCTCCTTGGTTGTGCGGTGCTTGGGGAGCAGCCTCGAGCTGGCAGCGGCCGCAGCCGCAGGAGGAGCGTGGGGCAGCCCTTGCTGGAAGCCTGTCCAGTCCTGCCGGGCTGCCCAAACCGCTCCTCCGGGCAAACCCGCACTGCTGGCAGTGGCTGCCTGCGGAAGCCTTTGGGAGCTTTTAGTTACATGGAAAGAAACCCAGCGGAGTGGGTCCTACCCCAGCTGGGACAGAGAGCTGTGGGGCATGTCCTAGCCGAGGGCAGCACGGACAGGGTGGCTTTTGAGTGCCAAGTGCAACCTTACCAGTCAGCCCTGGGGCGGGCAGCTGCTCCCAGCCCTTGCAGCTCGGTGGTTTCAGTGGTCTAAGCTGGGGGGGGAGAGTCTCCTCACACAGATGCCCTGGGTCTCACTGCTCACGGGAAGCAGAGGCCTTTTTCTCCGCCTGGGAAAAGGCACTAGAAGAAACAGCAGTTACATGGCTGGGTGGAGGAGGTTGTGCTTAAGAGCTTTGAAATGTTACTGAGCCCTTGTTTCCCCATGGGGATCTCAAAACAGAAAACTTCAAGGCAGGTTGCCAAGAGTTAAGGCTGCAGGCTCAGCATCCTATCTGAGAGTTAGAAAAAATAAAAAGGAGGTTTCCTGAGGTTCAGCGGCCTGGTTTTCATATGTTTTGTGCATAAAACTGATCACAATGTTTTGAATGCCAGGAAGTGAGGCAAGGTATCAATTAACGTGAGACCAATATTTTTTCAGGTGACTGCATGAATTTCAGTGATGAACCTTTCGTGGTTCAAGTTATGTTTAAAAGGGTAGTTTTAAAATAGCCTGTTGTACGTCATCAGTTGATATGTCATTTTCCATAATTCATGAGCACTGGGGCAAGATTAGACAATGGAGCCTTGAGTGAGAATTCATTAATTTCCTCCATGGTTCTGGAAATGTCAGAGGTGTAAAGCTGAGAATAATAAAAGTCAAACTCCTTAGATATATCTACTGTGCTAGGAAGAATATTACTCTGAGCATCTCTGATAGTATACAGTGTCTTAGTGTGCATGTGTCTTTAATTGGTATGCAAGGAGTTTATCTGCTTTACTGCCTGCACTTATCAGAAAAGATATAAAATGGGATGGTGATAATGGCTGCCTTCAAAGAAAAAGATATGTTCTTTCAAGGGTGTAAGTGCAATAAATCTTTCTGCTTTAAGGGCTCACTGGAAGCAGAAAGATTCTGTTCTGCTGACAACTGAATGTGGGGAATTTTCCCAAGGGAAAACAAATCACATTTCTCTATTCAAAATATAGTAAAAAGTCACTGCAATTTGATACTCCAGAATGTATATTACAGTATTTCCTACTCACTTCTTTACCAATTAAGCACACTTACAGTTCTCAAATGGTTAATCAAAGGTGTCTGGCACTGAATATGTTTAGAATACACTTGTGAAATCCCACAGTAATCTGTGGTTCAAATTTAAGAAACAAAAGACTAAAAATAAGTGGTCACCTTTAGGCCTTTTTTTTAAACCATACTGCAGGAATTAATTTGCCAGGAATAAAAGAGACAATGCTGAGTTCATTGCTATTCCAGAACCATTCTGCGCATCTGTGGAAAAAGCAGAGTTAATACTTCAGGTACCTACTGGGTCTCAAAAGGATCTTTTGTGAGTCAAAATCGTTCTATTTACTTTAGAAAAGCCCACATTATTCATAAGAATCAAATGTTGTGCCTGACTGTTACAGCAAAACAAAACAGACAAGGGTGTTTTAAATTAATCTGTCAGTACGGTGCTTTCCAGTGCTCACTTTGTTCATGCAGCCAGCAACTGATGTTAGCATGAATTTAAATAATTCTTCTTGCTTTGAATAATGACCATGAAAGTTGAGTAATGGTATCTAGGAAATATCCGAACTTTTGAGGAGCTGCCTCTTATCTAGGACTGTTTGCTTGCTCCTCATCTCCCCCTGCCCCTAATTGCAGGGAGGTGCTCCACGCAGCACAGAAGTAAACATAATACAATTTGATTTGTGTTGCAGTGTTCTCCAAAGAACAAATCTGTAAAATTACAACATGTGAAAGCTTAACACAATGATATAAAATGGCAGTGGCATGGTTCATATCTTAAACTGACAGACTGATGGTGATTATTGCAAGGACAATGCCCTGCATATGTCAAACGATTTGCAAATAATTTATGTCACCTTATCCTCCATTATTGTTTTTGCAGAGGACATAAACTGTGTCACTAATATTAAACTGTCGGCAAAAAAAAGCCTACCTCAGCTCTTTCCTAGCTGAGAATGCAAAGACATCTGCACAGAGACAAACATGCATATGGCCATCATTTGTCCAACATCTTACACATTGTGAAGGTTTTTTACTTGAAATGCCAACCTATGTGGCAGATGATGTATGTGTTTCTTCAGTCCTGTGATTACCAGCACAGAGCTGCTCTGCAGTGCTCTTCACCTCATCAGTTCCACAAGCTGCACTCCAAGGTGTGTGAAACATTTGCAGGGAGATGGCATCTGACATGCAGCAAGGCAAAAGCATTCTGGTGTGAATATTTGACTCCAGATTTTGTTCAAATCAGGGTCAGATTCTGACCTGGAGAAATTAGTGTGGGTAGAGATTTAGCACTACAAAATAGCAATTTGAAAACTGGAATGAATATATTTTAAAGACGGGGAAACAGAAGAAAGTGGTGCTGTCTCCTGGGTGACTCCCAAGGGGCTGTAAAGGAGAGGGGAAGGGGGAGGGCTTTATAAATGACCTGGGCTTTATTCCTTTGGAAATAAGCAGAGGACAAGGCAATCTTAGTCATTTCTGTTTGTTAAGTTGCATCATCTCAACTGCCGGGTTCTTTGTTTAGGTTTTGATGGTTCATTTATTACTACCAAGAAATGCCTTTGAAGGGTGATTTTCAGAGGCTGTTGTGGTTAAAAAAGCAGCAAAGAATGCAGTGCGGTGCTTGGAGCGTGGAGCTGGGACACCAGCCTTCAGCCTCCCGCTCTAGAGTTTGCCCTGCCCACATTTGCGACAAATTACTTGCAACTGCTGTGGCTTGACTTACTTGTATGTCAGGCAGGCTTTTCTGTGTGACTCATCCACTTGGTTAAATTCACCAAGTATTTCATAATCTTCAGCTAGAAATCACTCTTTTGATTGCAGATCAGTGGCATTTCAAATAAGATGCATCAAATAGTTTCTGTTGGCTTCAGTGCAAGAGATGGCTCCAAATCACTGCGGGGAGGAGGACAACGCACTGACAAACTCACTGAGCTAAGGACTGGAAGGGAATTCCATTCTCTTACTGCTAATAGTTTTTCCTCTTTTGGAAGCCTCATTTAAGCATTTTGCACTTTTAACCCTCTCAGGAGTGAAGAATCTGCTCCTTGTCCTTCCGAGCTTTTCTCAGCCTGCTTCTCAGTAAATCAGAGTTTATGACTGCACTGATAATTTTTTTTTAGTGTTATAAGACATAAATGCCAAAGAAATTTGAGAGACCTGCATTATCTATATGAGTTTTAATCTGACTTCCCATTTTTTCTGATGTTGAATTTTGTCAAGCTTAAAAAGAAATCCCAGTTAACACTAATTACCTTGTTATTGGAACTGTTTGTGATTACTGAGTTAGAAAGCAAATTTTAGGCATTTTAATTTTTTGGAAAAACAATGTGTTTCGTGTGGCAGCAGCTTTTGGACTCAGTATAGCTACACAGAGCAGAAGGATGTAAGCTTGTAGGACGACTCTCTTTGCCTAAACAAATCCTTGAAAGCAAGCTTGTTTCTCCAGTCGCTCTAAAGGGCTTTCACTGGCACAAGGACTCTCTTTTGACGCAGAGCGAGGAATGAAGTCCAGAGGTGTGAAAACCTTTCCCAGGAGCAGGCCCCTTCCTTTTCTTAGTGCAGGAAGACCCTGAAGCATCAAAAAGGGCAGGAGAATCATGAAAGAATATCAGGGAGAAGGAGCAGCAGGATGGGCCCCAGGAAGATGAACTGAACCAAACAAAAGCGCCTCCATAGAAACAGGTCTGCAGGAGCTGTCCTGTGTGTGTCAAAAGCATTTCCATCAGATGACGGGCAGCTTTTTCCACAGCAGTGGTTTTGGGCTTTGCCTCAAATGTGCTTTGGCATACCAGCAAGACCTTTGCACTCACACTTGCGTGTAATACACAAGTCGTGGTCAGGCCTGTGTCTTTACACACACGTGCAGAAACCTACCTGTCTTTTGCAAAATGTTATAACCTACGACAAAATATGCTGGAAAGTTTATTGAAGTAGATAAAAACTTACCCTTCCCATAATGGCCCCAAACTACTGATCTTCATCAACTGGTTTCTGAAACATGCCACAACACAGACTTCAAGCTGCAAATGAAAGAGATCATGGTGATAGGCAGTAATCTCAGTTATACACTTCTTAGCTAGGAGGCATCGTAGATCAAGGTGCTACACACTTGGGAGGAAAGGAGCCAATAAAAACTGCAGAGGAATTTTAGGGAGGAATTTACAGAAATTAAGTTAGAAAGAGCAGTGTACCTAAAGAGAAGTTTTCACTGTCTTGACAAGAACAGAAAGTAGCTAGCTTTTAATATAAGTTGAGTGATAACAACTGAGACAAAGGATAATTTCTGAAAGATAATCTCATGCAAAAATCCTGTGCATTTGTGAAAAAACTGTTGATCTCAGCAGTGAGAGAATAGTGGGACCAGAAACAGATGCCTTCAAAGCCAAGAAACGTGGACAAAATTGTATTTTATAGCCAAAAGTCAAGCGAGATGTCACTGGCCATGAGAGTATGGCAGGGAAAACCTGAGATGTATGACTAGGGAGGTGGACTTGCTGTTGACAAATTCTTGGCAGCTAGAAGTGATAAAAAGTGTAAATTCATGCCGAGAGAAGATAACCTTGGAAGAGGTAGATGCTCTGGGGACTGGGCAATGCCATAGTTTGGCCAGACCAGCTGGGTGATGATTGATCTTCTTTGCAGCTCTACAGAATTTGTCAGGGCTAAGCTGCCCTGGTTCCTCCCCCCTATACCTACAACAGAGTTCATTCAGATACATTCTGGTGACTTCCTGCTTAGCCTCAGAAAATTGTCTTTTGTTTGCAACAAGCCCTTTGCTGCTGCTTATATCTTCTATGAATGATCATCTTTTTCATTCTTGTTTCAAATCTTTCCATGCGAACTGAGAACACAGACCCTGGAAGGCTGATGATTTGAGCAGTGCTTGTAAGGAAGGTGACCATCAGGCCGTACATGCCTAGATCTCTTCTTTTCTTCTTAAATGCAGAATAAACTTTCAGGCATAAAAAAATCTAGATGAGAAAACATCTGTGTGACACAAAGCTTACTTACAAAAAACATCTTTATTGACAAACTGCGTTACTGTCAACCAGGTACTGTCAACCCAGGGCTACTGTCAGGAGAGGGGTGAGTTCATGTTGACCTCTCATGTCAGCTCATTGTTTCCAGTCAGCTTCTGAGCACACCGGCTTGTAGACAGGAGTTACTTTGTCTGCCACAGATGTCATGTGTGGCATGGATGGCAGTCCATCTGTGTCAACAGTGTGAAGTGCTTTTTCTCAACTAGCACCAAATTTGAGGTCTGCAGCAATAGATGGGAATGGTTGATACTCTCTATGGAAAAAGCCTATCCTTTCTTTCTAGATAATGAATTACTTGGAGCCAAAAGGGATCTCTAAAACTCTCACTGTTTGAACTTTTTCTTGTAAGTCTCAACAAGCAAAGAATCAACAGTCAGTGTTTTCAGCGGTGGTGCTTCTCTCCCAGGATCTGTTCTTTGACCATAGTCAAGGTCTAAATTTTAGGTCTCATTTATGGACTCGGGAAATAGCACCTCTGTAGGCACTGCTGCACAGTAGCTCCTCAGCTCCCCGCAATGGTCTGTCAGGGAGGGGACGTGGTGTCACAGTGGTTTGGGGTTTTAGCAGTACACACAGACCTCATTTTAATGCAACCACTTCTGTGTAGGCCAACCTTTCCTGTATGTGAGACACATATGGGATACATCTGATCAGGCAGCTGTGATTTGTGGGCCCTTTTAATCCCACAGGTGCCTAAGGGCCCCAGTATGGATACAGTTACCTGGGTGTGAACTTCACTCTATTGATGTCCCCGATTGTGTTTCCTGCATGCCTGTTATTGCCTTCACACAATGGTATTTTGCCAGGCTGGTAGCTGTTCCTGTGGCAAAACCTTCCAGCCTAGACAAGCCCTAGAAGCTTAAAGTCTTTCATTTCTTTCGAGGCAGTTACACAACGGGCCTCAAGCTCCCCGCCAAACGCTGGTTTTTACAAAGTTGGCACTGGGGGTGTGAGCCAAGTACAGCAAACCTGTGAAGCGGATGAGTTCATGTTAGTGAATGACAGAAGAGACATCAGCCAGGAAGTTTCAAACCGCATCACGCTAGAGCCTGACTTTGCTAATGCTTTCTACTTCCTACTCCTACTTTTATCCTAAGATCAGATAACGAGTAGCAGTTTTTCTTTGTAACAATTCATTAATCAGAGAAATGATCCTTGCTGGTGTTTAGATGTTTTACTTAATTTGGTACTTCTGGCCTGCTGCCCCAGTAGTGCCAAAATTATTATTTCTCACCCAGCAGGTGATAAATAACAACTTCAGTCATGATTAATACCATGAATTTCTCAACCTGACTAATGCAAAAAACTTCAAACCTGCAGAACAAGTGGGTGCTAATTGTTGTGAGAGCCATTGGAGCTGCACTCTGCTTATAAAGAAAGCAAGCCACAGGAAATGAAGTGTTTTTTAGCAGCACAGCTGATCCTAAGAGGCATCATTAAGTGCAGCTCAGCAGCATTCTCCATGTGTAGGGCTATGCTAGCCTCTTTTTTTCCACAACACTGAGCTTTAAGTACATTTGAGAGGCAGGAGATTGCCAGGTTATTTTTATTTCCCTGGGGAGGAGGAGAAACAAAACAAAAGAGAGAAAACAGCAGATTAGTATCTCATTAACACCACTCAATACTGAAATTTTTATAACTGATATAAGAAAAGTGATAGATCCTAGCAAAAGCTGCTCCCACCAAAGCCCCTTCACGTGTCTTTCTTGAAATCTCATCACATCATAAAAGGCAGCATCAAGAGGCTGCCCAGTCAAGGAGAACTTGCTTCAGAGAAGGACAGGAAAACCAGAAGATCAGGAAGGATTGTCAGCTGGGAACAATGGTCCAATACTATAAATTAGCCTGTGGCTGAGATCCTGGCCACTCTCAAATCACCAGCTGGTTTGCTACAGCCTGTGGTGGAGGAGGGTGGTTGCTCCTTTTCCTGTGCCATACTTGCAGTGGCACAGGGCACGCAGGATCCACAGTTAGCTGTGTGTACAGTGCTGTGCTGGTCCAGCAAATGAGACCTTCACCTCTGGAACTGGCACCATGCATATTTCTGATAGGAGCAGACACCAAAATCCAGCAAGGGCATGAGCAGGTAACTCTGCTGAGGGGTAACTGTGCTGAGGGGCATCTATGCTGAGCAAGATTAGTCCATTCCACAATCCTGAAGAAGCATTTTAGGAATGGAGGAGCAGTCCTGTTTTCACCAGGACTTTCCCAGTTGTTTTAGCTCCATCACTTGAAGAAAGTAGCTGCTACTTTCCAACTTGAGCACCTACCTATGAAGCTGTTGTGGAACAAAAAGACTGTGAGAAGCAAACCACAATGAGCAAGTGATTTGTACTCAAACTCGGGCTCGGGTATGTCTATTCACTTGTAGTTCTGAGAGGTTTTGTGACT
This sequence comes from Mystacornis crossleyi, assembly GCA_013400655.1. NCBI lineage: Eukaryota > Metazoa > Chordata > Aves > Passeriformes > Timaliidae > Mystacornis > Mystacornis crossleyi. The sequence continues at coordinate 22,943 of VYZQ01016146.1, read as the reverse complement.
TTGCGTGCTGTTTTGGTCGAGTAACTCCTGCACTTCCTGACGGGGCATATTCAGAAGATGTACAATAATCCATGGTGCTCCTGACATTATTTCTGTTAGAAACCTAAATTTTGCCTTAATTTGTGGAAACTTTAGAAGTTCCTTCACTATTTCTCTTCACTCAAAATTGCCTGTAGGAACTTTGTCTTTTTGAGCCTGAAAAGCTAGGAAAGAAAATCATCATGGCCACTGTCCTGCTATGTGAAACAAACCACAGGTCTTCCTGGCCTGATTCCTGTCTCCGGTGCAGCAGTTGTGCTTCAGTCATGGGAGATCTTCTAGAAACATCAGCAACTCAAGGGTAAAATTCTCAAAGACTTGACATGCACAGCCTTGTCTGCTAGAGGGCCACTCAGACCAGCAGAAAGCCCTCGCTACTTCACCTTGGAGAAGGCAGGTCAGTGTCCTTGCTCAGTCCCCTTGCTAGAAAGGCTATGGGGTTTGGGTGGGTTTGGGTTTTTTTTCCACCCTTAATTTGGTTTTATTGCTGATGTTGTTAAAACTTCTCATTCTTTTTTCTGATATTTTCAGCATTTCAGGAGCAATCAGTGTACGTGTCCTCTGTAGGACTGCAACTTCACTGAGCTCAAGCACGGCTTGCCAAGCGAGCGCTGGTCCTTGGAGCTCAGCCCAGTCTGCTCCACAGCACTTGTCATGCTACCAATGTCACTTTAAAAAGCATAATGGTTTCTTGTATTTATGAAGTACAAAGTATGTCTTTTGGCTAGGGTTTTAATAGCTATTTTCAACACGGGTAGCAAAGCCAAGATTTTCCTTCTAAGTTTAGGTATCACCTAGAATGAGGTGCAGCCTGAACTACAAACCAGCCCTGCAGCAAACATGCCATACAGAAAGAATACTCTTCAGTCAGGGAAGGAAGGAATGCTCTTTTCCATTTAAATGAAATTAACAAAGTCACACACAAAGAATGAGGGGTGGTTAAACTTTCAGAAACTTCAGTGTAACTTGAGAGCTCAGTCTCTGCTTGTCCTCTCACTTCAATATTGAAAGCTCGATGTGATTTGCTTGTCTCTGTATCCTTAAGTGGAGTCTGAGTAGCTCAGGTGGATTTACACAAACTTTGTTTGCAAGAGATCAGTATCTTTTGCCCAACCACTTCCACAGCATTTATTTTCTAGATGAGACATTCAAAGCAGGTTAGTGCATATCACTCTGTGGGGTTTTTACTACTCTGAAGTTATAAAGCCCACTGTATATTGCGGCACAAAATTTGCAATAACTTGCTGTTCAGCATTCAAGGTGGTGTATTACCAGAGCTTCCTCTGCCTCAACCTAACCAGAATATAAAATGTTTCATTCAGTGCTGTTTCAAAGCAATTGCTGAAATTTGGTTACAAGGTGGCTAATGGCCACTGCAGCCTTGAAACAGGAGGAAGACATACCCACTTGCACATTTTCAGACTGCATAAAAATTAGTAAGTAGGTTTAGCGATCCATTAAGTAAATTAGTCCTGTAGTTCAGTCTACTGGTAGCAGGACTGCTAAAACAACAGAAGCTAGCTTAAAATCTTTCCTCATGAATGGTGCTTTGCAAATAGCAGGAGGGTAAAAGACCAGTTTAATTACTTTGTATTAAGATACTTGAGTTTTCACACAGGATTTCCCCACCCCAATGGCACACTAACTTTAGTCTATTGAGTGCTCAAAGTAGCATGTATTACAATGTTCTCTCCAAACTTTAAAACAAAAAACAAAAAAAAAAACAAACAAAAAAAAAAAAAAACCACATCCACACACCAACACACAACAAATTATTTTCCTTTTTTTTTTCAGGAGTTGAATTAATGTGCAGAAAAGCAAGTTTGAAAGAAATATCTGGGTTCTCAGCTACCAACTGCTTTGACAGTGGAAATGGTCACTAAGAAGTCAAGAGCTGATGGGCTTTAGTTTGAAAAGGTATTCAATGCAGAAACATGAAATTTTTAAGACTGAAATGCAGGACAAGGGCAATTTACCTCTCCTGGCAAGAGTGGTTTGATGAAAGACCAAGACACCCTTACACACTGATACGCAGTGGATTTCACTGCAGTAGGACTTAGGACTGTTATATCAAAAAACGGGCAGTAAGAATTCAGCTCCATTTTCCAGTCCAGCTGGCAAGAGCGGCCCTCCCCAAAAGCAGTGAGAAAGCAAGAGTGGTTCAGGAATCTGTCATGGGAGACCCAGCCAGGCCAAGGCATGCAGGTGCTTTCAGCTCGGTTTTTAAGAGAGCAGGAAATGGCAGCCAAAACGCTGTGACCATTGTATAACCAGTTCAAGCCATTAAGTGTTTTGACACTGAAGCATACAGTCAAAAGAATGTATCTCAAAGTAAGAACACAATGGTTCCAACAAGCCAAACAGCCTGAGCTGGTTCCCAGTTGTGCCCATGACTTTCTGCATGCACAAGGTTTGCTTTTGCCACCAGCCTGTTCCTGGAGTTGCTGGTGCTTTTGGAAAAGCATCAAGTACAACTGAAAAAGCAGAACAGAGCAGTACCGTTTAATGCACTCAAAATAATATTAGTCAGATCAGTCCTTGTCCACACACAAGAATTCTTCTTTGAAAAGTTCAATGTTGCCAGGGTTTTTGGAGCACCACAATGATACTTCTTTGTTTACTTCTGTATCATTGTGGCTACATGTACCAAGGATAACACAGAGGCAGAAGGACCAAGACATGCCAGCCACAGGCTCATAGTAAGTTCTTTTTCTACAAGAACCACATCTAGTACATCAAAGTTGAGAAGCAATGTTAACATACTGGAAGTGGAAACAGGGAGGCAGACACTCACCTAGAAAATTAATTTCTTAAAAAACAGCAGGACAAGCTGGGGTTTAAAACTGGGAAATTACAGAAAGCAAAAAACTATAATCAAAAAAACAAAGGTGAATGAGAAATAAAAGCAGAGGCACGGCACACACAAGATGAAGGACTGACAGCCAGAAGCTACTTTGACACAAAAATAGGAACTGACTAAGATCACGAGTTGTGTGCCACAGAGCTCCAAGACATTTTTTTCACCCGATTTCTGAGTAAGTTTGAGCTGAGGCAGACAAACTTTAAGATCTCTAATGAGTCCTTTCATTCCCTGCCTAATAATTCTAACTAGTTCACGACTTTCTTCCAAGTGTCTTGTCAAAAGGATCCCTCTTGTGAACCACACAGACATTAAATTCAGTAAAAAAGGCATTTAGAAGGACCAGAGATAAACTTTCAGTGTTTTATTTTTTTGAAATAGATACAATATTTTTCCAAGGTCACTTTACAGTAAGTGGCATACAGGCTATTAAAATGGAAACACTCGTACAGACATTTCAGCTTAAATGTGCACAGTATATTCTACAACACAAAAACTGTATTTAACATTTTTTTTTCTTGCTCCAGAATGATTTGGCAGCTTCAAAGAGCTAACACACATTTCCATTCTCAAAATCAATTTGTTGAACAATGATAAATCCAAAACTGCAACATGATCCACCCCAAGCACCACGCTTATCTCAGCGCAGACCTCTTGGAAGATCGGGCTGCAATCGCAGAGCTGTCTTTGTCATGACCCTCAAAGTATTGCTGCTCTATTCGCCGACAAAACGCTGTGAGGTTACTGTAGTTCTTCACTTTTTCAGAGAGTTCATCAGTGATTAGCTGAGTAGTAAGGATTGTGAACAGATGTCCAAACACCAGAGCATCTAATTCAGTTGGTCTGTAAAAGCAAACAGAAAAAAAGAACGGGTATTTTGGAAGGCAAGTCCTGATCAAGAAATACCCTGCTGTTCTGAGTAACCCTTAGAGAGCCATGCAGTCTAAGAATTGGGATGAAATCAAGCAACACTAAACCAAATGCATGAAATCTGTGTACAGGGTATATTAAGAACCCTGCTTGTTCTCAGTATGGCATTTTCCTTGCTTTAGGGAGCTTGAAAATGTGGAAATAACATCTCTTAGATCAGACAGAATTACTGATCTAGTTTCAAACCATGCTCTACCTTTTAGTCCTGTAACAGGGGCAAATGCTTATCAGGTGTTTTGGGGCTCTTCTTCTTCTTCTGTAGATGTCTATTAAAAACCCCAACTATTATCTCACTAGAGAAAAAAAAAAAGGAGAGGAGTGGAAGCTTAAGACTCCCCTTCCTTTTTTTTGTGCTCTGCAACAGTTGGGAAATATTCAACCAACAGGAAAGGGAGTTCCATGGTGGCAGCAGCTGGAAACATCCAAAAGGGGACTACATAGAAGAAAACAGGTATGTTGAGAATATTTTCAGTCCTACCTTATTTTAGGTATGACCCTTCTGAATTGTCACTTTGGACCTTTACGTAGTCCATGTATATAAGTCCATTGCAAATAATTCCTTTTTTTTTCAAATATATTAATAACTTCAGAGTCCCCCTTCACTAGTGTTCAAGGTACACAGAATGAAGCTTTCCTAACTGATACAATTTTTTGCCTTTTTATTTGTGGATCACTAAGCACTCTCCAGTGCAGATATGGACCCCTGCATAACAAACTTTAATCTGTCAGCAACAGGCTGCTTTTCTTATTTACCTCCCAAAGACTCCCAGAAGTCACAGCCTGAAAAATACTGCACTGAAAACACATACTTTCTTAGTAATATTTCACAGAGCTAAAAAGTTTAAAGGTTGAAACTGTACCAAAAAAGCCTGGTTAACAAACAACCAACACAAAATCCCCAAGTTACAATTCTTTAGAAATACAGAAAGAAAATTTAAGAGATACTATATTTAATAATCATAGGAGAAGATGCAATTTAAAACCATCTTCTATAAGGCATATTTCTGTATCCTCTGAATTAACACTACCCAGCTAGTCTCAACTTGGAACAGATTAAGGGGCAAAGACACAAGGCAGAGAAGTAACCAAATGCTGCCATTCGAAGACATCTCCCTGTCCAAATGTATTAAACTGAAATCCAGACCTGAGCATTTCTAGACTGATCTATGCACAGGAGACAAGAGGGAGCTAATGTGATGTTATTTAAGTCCATAACATTTCAAAAATACTGAATTATTGGAGAGAAAAAAGATGTTAAAGAGCACATTGCAATTGAAAAAAAATGGTGAGAGCAGAGGACATTCCATGGAGGCCAGGTCATTTCCTTTTTCTCTCTTGGCAATGTGAATCTTGGTTTTCACTTTGCATCTGGTTCTTTGTGGACCAGACAGCTTCTCCCCCAGTTCTCAGGATTCACAGGCACCCTTATGCTAATTCAGTTCATTCAGAACTGCTCCTGGTGTTAAGACAAGCTGCCCTGATCAGGTTGGCACAACATACATTCACTCCTCTAGTAGTGGAGAAATTACCCAAGAAATACAAGTACAGCTTTAAAAGTATCATTTTTAGTAAGAAACTAACTGTATAAAAATGTACATTTGTAGCCTACATAAGTTGTGGTAGAATCTGTAGAGAAGACAAGCAGGAGTAAAACTAAATCATAAATACAACAAACTTACAGAAGCTTTCCCTTTAAAACCTTTAAATACTTATTCCTGCAATTTCATGTTTAGATTCCAGTCACACATTTGTATTTTTGCAACTAATCACACAGCATTAAAATAAAATAGGAGTTTTATATATATGCACATTTGTATGTATGTGGGTATATATCTGTATCTCACACTGCTGGATGCAATATTTCAATGAAGAGTAACTTACTGCTTATTGAAGAAATATGGTTGTGTTCCTAATCTCTGGGAGAGAGCATGACAGCACTGATCTACATCTTCAAGCACCTATCAAAACACACAAGAAAGAAAGATCCATATTGTCAGGAAATAACACCATTGCAAGAAATAATCTCCTTATTCTATTTGCACCGACAGTGGGAAGAAGGAATATAACGTGCTGGAATATCAAAAGCTGTTAAAGTGAGTCAGACCTACACAGCAGGCAGGTAGCTAAGTGTAACTTAATCTAACATTTGATGTAAGGCAATTCTGATTAAGTGCTTCCCATAACATTTATAACTAAGCTTAATGAAAGGTAGTGACTTAAACCTCACAAGCTGCCACAACCCCACAAAGAGTGCCTATTAGCATCATACAGGAAGCAGGGCACAGAACTTACAACCTATTTTCAGGACTATGGCCTAAACTAACACTGACAGAGTTGTACACTTGTGGCAAAACATCCTTCCTCCCAGCCCATCAAGTTGCACATAATTTAAGATTTATTGCTGCCAAAGGCAATTATCAGCAAAAAAAGCGAAGAAAAAAAAGCAGTATCAGCCCAGATAATGTTTTAAGTACAGAACATACATTTTACTACATCGGTTTCAGGAACATGCTACTCTTCAAAGCCTATTACCAAAAAAAAAAAAAAAATTGAAAAAAAAAAGCATAAGGAAAATGGGGAGAAATCAGGTTCACTTTTCATACTGACCTGTTCAAGTGTCTTTCCAGCCCATCCGATGGCTTTCATCTTTCGCCTGACCTCCCACTGCTTCTGATAGGACAAAATGCGGTTAAGAGGCCACGGATAAGGAGAGCCATACCTTGGGTGAGTAATCTTTGTTTAAAAACAGAAAGGTACTGCGTTATAACACAAGAAAATACAGACACCTCTTGAACAAAACAGCTAATATTTAAACATTCCTCTCAGAAAGGGAGCTGCAAAAGAAAAAGGCAGTTGTGTGTTATTTGCACAGAACCCGTAGTATGCAGCGTAACGATTTTAAAGCTATTATTTCAGAAACATATACAAAGCCTGTATCTATTCTGCAGTCAGCTCCCTCCAGTAACACAGCTTCCCCAAAATGCATATGCAAGTGAAATTAAAGTGAAAAGACTTTATCATTAATGGTATAAACCTCCATGTTTCATTTATGAGTAGGGACTTGCAGTTGTGAGCAAAAGTGTTTTCTCATTAAATTTTAATTAAGATAAATGCTGCGGAACCACTCACCTCCTCTACTGTAACATCATCACACCACTGGAGATAGAGCTAGGAAAAGGAAGAACACTTACTAAAACTTCCTAATAAAGGAGAATACAGAGACAATCATTTTTCACTAGTAGAATTTTCTTTTCTAAATTAGATTAAAATTTCCATTTCATTTCTTCTCTTAGACCTTTGACGTACAAAAGAAATTAGAATTGCAAGGCAAAAGCCCGGTTGCTAGTCCTTACTTCACCAGCACCAAAATTAAGCTGAGACTAGAAGCCTGCTCCTGTTGCCCACACCACACCCAACTCAAGGCACAGGTGAGCAGCTCTCAGCTCCTCAGCCACCTGCATCTTCCCAGCCCTTCCAACACTGCTCCCACGCCGGGACTGCGCCACCTGAACCGGCCACGGACGTGCACCAGCGGATGCCAGCCTCCCACCAGGCACAGCACGCATGGGGACGGGGACAGTGACAGCGGGGTGCCTGGCCAGCCAGGGGGTAGGGGAGGACCCCAGCAACCACTGGCATGTTCTGGTCAGTTATTTCTACAGCTGTGTGACACACTTCAGATAGGTGAGGGGACTCACATCTGGCTACAGGAACATGTCAGTAAGCAATCCACAGTGTAAGAGAATTTATTCCTGTCTCCTTTCACCTCAAAAGTTGACAACCTAATCTAAGAACAGCAGTATTTCCACTATGGGGAAAAATCCTAAAGCTTTCTTGCCTACAGCCACTTATGTAAGTATGTGGAGTTACTAGGGTTTGCTGTACCTCTGCTGTCAAGAGCATATTATTGACCAATTCCATGTAGGCTTTCATCTCAGCTTTTTGGACTTCATCCAATCCATCACTGAGAGAATGGCCCTAATGGGGAAAAGAAAAAAGACACATGTAAGAATGGGTATTGGAATATTCAGCAACATATGACCCAAGGACCTTTAAAGTCAATGAGCTTTGGCTCAGATCCTAATCTCTTACACAATTCAGTAACAAATTAGATACGCAATTTTTACAGACAGTATCCTTTAGGATTAAAACCAAATCATCATAATGTAACTAATCTAATCTATAAGAAATCTAAGATAACCTACAGGAAATTTATTATCAGTTATAGATGAACACACTTGGAGCACACAGCCTCCTGGTTAGTGTATCTCTATGGCAAGAAGTAAACGCAAATTTTCATCTGTGATACAGATTCAACTTCTCAGTGAAAACATAGCATTTTTTAAAATAGAAGGGAGGGCTGGGGGAGTGGGAGAATAAAGGCAAATTTGAACGGTATCTGACACTTCAGGATTTAAAACAGTCAATTCTGGGTTTAAGACCTCTGAGACCCAGAGACAAAGCATGTAGAAAAACAGTCTCAGAAACTGGCGCTGGTATGCAACTATCCTGCATAGAATTTACTTGCAGAATTTCAGGAAATGACAAAGAAAAACGTTTTCATCTCACAAATTCCTGTTCCACGACACCTTTCTCTTAAAACAGCACTATATTCCTATACTGTTTTAACAAATTCAGTAACATTTCAGAAAAGCACACTAAATCAGCACAATGCTAAGCAGGGTTAACACTCACTAATTAATGAAAACAATGTACTATTACCTTGGCTTTTACAAACTGGACTATGGGCCCAAGTTCAGATACTACTTGATTTCCCACATGAATAAAGGGTACTTTGCCTGTAAAAGGAGAAATGTGTTCAGTAACGAGACAGAGCATGGTGGGGAGAGAGAAGGGAACAAATGCAAACCTTCTCAGAATTATCATAAACCAATATAAAGAAAGAAAACGAGGTGAGTAAAGTGAGTAAAAACAGTAAAGGACTCCAGGAATAAGGGCAAAAAGAATACATGTAATTCTGCCAACATTTAAAATTGAAGCAGTATCATTTTCCCTCTTGTGCTCTTTGTTTTTAGAAGAAGGAGGAAGTGTTCAGACCTAAATTACATTAGATGCCAGCAAGTGTGGACATGAGGTGTGAGTGGCAGAGAAGCCATAGCATGTAACTATCACCAGTCTTAGTCCTGCACCTGCAAGATGCTCCTGTGTGTCTGGATTCAGCATTTCAAAGCTCTATTTACTAACAAATAATTCATGCACCTGCATATTTTGCTAGCTTTTCACTGCTGCCAAGCAACTGTTGTTTGGGGGGGGGATTTATATAGCCTCATTTCACTGTTTTAAGTATCAGCAGTAGAACCCATACAGCTGGCAGACATATACCGACAGGCACTTCCATATGGCAGTCATCAGCTAGAGCCAGGTAATCAGTAAATTCGGACCTCTTCACACAACAGAAATCTGGGACAGAGTGTGAGGATCACCAGACTTCTGCACCCTGCATTCTGTAATTCTTTCTGATTTTTAGGCACGCTTCTGAAGCTGGCGTCTGGGCATTTTTAGGCAGTCACCTCCAACAAAAACAGGCTGTGAACCCTTCTGATACTTAACTTTTTGGTGGTGGGTTTGGATTTTTTTCCAGGCAGTCTCATGGGTCTGAGGAAGATTTAAAATCACCTGTCACCCTTAAAAGTGACAATGGTCTCCTGTATGGTCTATGGTCTCCTCTATGGTCTCCTGTATCAACATCCTGACAATCAACTCCCACACAGGGTAGCAAAAGAGAATCTTTCTCTGGTATTGTTTCACTCCGGTAATAGGAAGATACAACAGCATTTCCTGGACTATTCCCTGGCTGCAGAATAAAGCCACTTTTGGACACGTATGTCTTTCTGCTTTAGGACATTTGAAAGAAGGTTTCCACCAGGCACTGAGCTGTCTGAACACTTTATACAGGTACTGTTACACACGGTGCCAATGTGACTTTGCATTCCACTGCTTTGATTGTTTGCAGAGGAGAAACTGCACTGGAGAGGAGGGGGAAAGGCAACACACACACAGTAGCACTGCCCGACTGTTATCAGCAAGACAAGGAGTAGTTGCCATGGTATCAAAATGGAGGTATAACACAGTAATCTAAATGAAGGCCACACTTACCAGATGGGGACATGTACTCGGCATTTGGCCTGCAAATCACCTGGATTGGCAGATTGCACATTTGCAAAAAGGCCTGGAAACAAAGAATCACATTTGAAAAGCAGTGGCAAACGAATGTGGTGTTCTCAATACATTGGACTGTGTTAGCTAGTTCCTAGCACACACTTACGAAGTATAGTTCCTTGCACACTGTTTTTAGGAAGAAAGAAGAAGGGTAAGTAAAAGAAAAACAAAGGGATTTTAACTTCATTAGACAACTGTTTCTCATTCAATCACTGACTGAAATTCTTCTAATGCAGTTTCATCTATTTTTACTGTTTTTTCAAGATGAGCAAAGAAGCAATCAGTATCTGACAGACACAATTAGTGCTGTGGCTGTACAAAATCGAGTGACATTTTGCCCCTTTTGAAAGCCACAGTACTCATTTCTTCTGGCTAAAGCTGGCTTGTCAAGTTCATGTTGTGTAACATGGCAAACACATATGGCACCTTCCCATATTATAATTACAATAGCTGCCAAAAGTTTTGCTCTATGATGTTGTCAGAGCACAAGCCTGGTTTGGGACAAAGTATTATTTTTAATTTATGGGATGCATGGAGAGCAAAAGTGTTCAGTTTACCATTTCCTTCTAGCTGTGTTTTTAGATTCAAAGCATTCTCAGTAGGCTAACAATTTCTGTCAGCACCTGCCACTACCACAAAATCCATAGGCTGTTTTTGCTGAAATACCAAAATGTCAAGAAAAATATTTGCAGTTTGGACAGAGCAGGGCAAATATGGAATCTCTTAATCTCTAGAGACTCTCACAACTCAGCTAAGTCCTATCATTTGTTTTGTGTCTGCAATTAGACAGGTCACAATTCCAGATTCCAAAATTATTCTATTGCCTATTTATCCAACGTGACTTGACATAAAAAAGGCCTACAGCAAGAAGGCTCCAACGATGAAAAAAATGCTGCTGTACCACAGCACTTTCTACACAAACCTCCTCCCTGCTCTTCAGACTGCAGGATCTGGCAGTAAACTGCACTCTCACAGCTCTAGGTGCTCAGACTCTCATCACACCCATGAAAGCAACCTAAACCTCAGCCTTTAGTTTTGCTTATCCCTGCACCAGATGAGACCTTAAGTCATGAACTAACACTGTCACCAGCCCTGTTCCTAACTTTTTAGCAAAGTTTTTAGGGTGGTTTCTGTAGCATCAAAGAAACAAAAATAACCCCAGCAGCTCCTCTTGTCTCACCTCTACTCTTCAAGGCATTTCTTTCCAAACTCTAATCCAATCCAGGGAAAAAAAGCCAAAAACTTTGGTCCTTTTCCCACCAAACTGAAGAATTGCACAGTCCATTATGATATTTGGCTCTTGCATGTTTAGATGACAACACTCGAATCCGAATCTCAATTTAAAGACAGAAACTATGGTCACAAACTGCTTCACAAGACATTCATTACAGCTGACAAGAGCCCACCTCAGAACTGTGAAGGCTCTACAAAATACATCAGAAATGTGGATTTCTACATCTTTTGACTTCCTCAGCGTAACTAACTTCAAAGCTCTGTTAGGAAGCCAATTACTATACATACACATACAGAGAGAGACATAGATATATAAGGAGAGGGTAGTAGTCATGGTCAATGTAAGCCAAATACTTCAGGTCCTGCACTATTTAGCAAGAAATTGGTCTCCAGAGTGTTTCATCCCAAATAGAACCTCTAATACTGCTTAAGGATGCAGCCATCACACACAAAAAAATACAAGGCACTGGCCACATTTGACAGCACATCACTTAGCAAGTCTGTGCTCACATCAGAATACATCAAAAATTGAGGATCTTCCTTATCTTGCTACCACAAACTCCATACAAACAGTAAGAATACCCAAAGGACTAGTTCTTCAGTAAATTAAGTAATTCAACGCATTGGTCTGTCCCAGATCTCTTCCTCTGCCTGCTGACTCTGCAGGACCTGGCAATGTCCACGTATCATGTTTTCTGCCCCAGCTGGGGCTTTAGATGTGACTTCTTGGGAAACAGTTAAGAGACAAGAACGCGGACTTTGGTTTAGATCACATACCTGTTCCTATGCCACTGCTGGACACCAAAAATATACACCAACTCAACTGGTACATAGACCTCATTCTTCTGAAAGCTCTACCAGCAGCTAACACCATGTTCTCAGAAGTACTGTGCTGCAGTGGAACAGATGGCACCAAACAACAGCTCCAAAGAATTTCATCACTGGTCTAGGCTTACCAAGTTAATTTCTTTCACAGTAAGGAACTAAATTAACTCTGCAGTTCTGCAGAGATGAATTTTGTAACTGCCATGTACTATTCAGACTGCAAGTTCAGAAGAAAAAGAAAGTCTGAATTGCACTGGAATTAGGGCAACACATGAATAAGAGAAAAGCTCGCAAGTGCAGAGACACATTTAAGGAAAAGGAGGTGAATCAGAGAACTATTTTTACTTTTTCATATCAGCGTATCAAAAATGAGACACACTTGCACAAAATGCTTAGGTTACCCAAGTAGCTTCAGATTATTGCTTACTGTATACTGTATTGTACATAGGCTCCTACATAACACAAGGTTTCTACAAAAAATAGTTTGTGACTCTGAAAATCTTTTCAGTTTAAAGAGTTTACACTAGTTTCGTCACATCCGACCTTTATTTCTCTCCTTCTCCTCAATAAACATCCATGGACCAAGGAATATCAACTCTTATTACCTGGAGGGGAAATTCCACCTCAGTCTCTGGCCTAGTACCAAGGGGATTGAGAATATGCTGACATTTTGTAATTTCAAAAATGCAAACACACTGGGTCCATGTGCCTTTTTGAACTTTGTAAAGAAAAGAGGAGAGAGAAGCATGAACTAGATTTGAGCTCTCTTACAGAAATAAATATTAACTACATAAAAATGTTTGCTACTCTTCATAATAAGAGCACAGATTCTAGTGATGTTAGAAATCATTCAGTCTACCCTCAGTTAAAAAAATCAAAAAGAAAAAAAAAAACTTAGTAAGACCCTAAAGTAAACACCAAACCAAAAACCTGAGAAAACTTCCTTGGAATAGTCATCTTCAGTTCTGATCAATGCTTCATTAAATGTGAGACCAGGACTGAGACTGAGTAACTGAAGAATGATTCAGGCTTAGAACTGGATAAACCCCTCCAGTTCTGCAGTTACCACATCAGTCTTCCTGCGAGGCTCTGAAACAGTGACACTGACTACTGGAGCTGCCCCTCCAGCAGCTTTACGAGGCTTCTTCCAGCAATCCCCTGCAGCATCCCCATGCCAAGACCTGCTCCACTTCGGTCTTTATTTAGGATTGGCTTTAAGAGGAGTGATGAAATAAACCAAAATACGTAATATAGTATGTAATATTAATAGTATAACCTAAATATAAAATACAATCAACCTAAGAAAAGAATTTTTAAAAAACCCTTGCTACTACATCTTTAAAAAGATAGAAGCCCAGAGAACAAAAAGACCTGTATGTGTGTCTATTATGAGCTGTAACTTGTATCCAAAGCATGACCTATTCAATTTTGAAGTGCTCCTTACATAATGTTCTGCAGCAAAATGAAGGAAAGGTCGGCAATACAAGACAAATTTAATCCTTACTGGATCTACACTGCTTAACTACTCATTAACTAGAGAAGTAGGCCAGTATCTACTTCTTGCTTCAGCTTAAACTAATAGCCCACTGGACACCCCTCAAGTCAACTAAAAAATTCATGTCAATCAGTAGAAGAAGACAGTATTATGCCAAACTAGGACAGCTCAGCCTAAGAAATAAGCCTTGCAATTTGCATTACTATGAGTACGTACATTCTTTCATTGATGTAACTGACAGGCTTTGGAAATTATTAGCATTAACAACAGAGGTAGTTTTGACTTTTCAAGTGAATGCATTCCATATTTATGGAAATTACGGTTTCTTTTAGAAAAAAACATGGACAAGGATCATGACCAATGCATTCCTATAAATATCCACTGCCAGAAGATCTTGAATTTTTTTTCTGATGCATTCAACTAGATATGCTAGATATTAGTCAATAACTGATGTTAGACAGTAAGTGGCATGAACTATTACCAAAATAGTTGAAATTGCAACAGATCAAAGAAATGCTAGAGAGCAAATAAAGGACAAAGCAGCCATTTCTCTGAGTCTTTATCTCATTACATGCTTTAGCCCAGTGATCAAGGGAGGATTTGTTCCCCTTTTGACCACTCACGCAGAATGTCAAGAACGAGCACATTTGGTGTGCAGATGGTATCAGACCACCATGGCTTCCAACTCTGATAAAAGATGCCATAGAACGCTGATTACTTCAGCTCAGAACATCTTGTTTCCCTTTGGGTACCTCACATACACAGTTTGAGTAGGCAAGTTACTCTTGCTTTTCCTGTGAGAGAAATCTTTTCCTGTGAGCAAATGGGAGTGTGCTCAGCTCCTCTGAGTGCTTTTGGGCAAGAGATGGAAGGCTGAAACCACCCCAGTGCAATTTTGCTGAGATTTATGAAGATATAAACACTCCTTCAAAGACGTGGCATCAAAAGCTGAGCAGTTTGGAAGATCAAGGGCCCAGGCTTATTCTAGTACATCAGAGATTATTGTTAACATCATAAATTTGGCTGATCAACTTAAAAAAAGGACTGAAAGGGGCCAACTGAATTCCAATAGCACACAAGCCAGTTAATGACACCCTTGTGAAAATTCACCTAAAAATGGCAAGCAAGGCACTAACAGCAAAACAAGACATTTAACTAAGCACAACCTGTTCTACCTTGTAAAGATGCCTGTAATTTCAAATGACAGCATTAAATTTCCAGCTCTCTTCTCCTCTGGAAAAAAAAGTGTGTTACCAAAGAACAAAGACGGTGACTACTGTAGGCCTCAACCTGGATCTCCTCCAGCACCCAGGATTCCCATGCAACAATACTACAGCAGCTGCAATTCTTCAGAAGAGGAGAAAAAAAATTAGCTCTCATATCTGTAGTAAAACTAGTACATATTTCTTCATCTAAAGTTTTCTGGTCCAAAGTAACTGTGAAGATGTTCACTGAAAAAGTTTATTGATACTCTGAAAACAACTCTTCCAAACAAACTCTGAGCAGGGTAATAGAACTGAATTCTTGCTGGAAAGGNGATCACAGGATGACTGCTCAACAAACTTACACAAATAAAGGAAACTTCCTTAGAGCATATATATATATAGAATTCAGTACAACTGAAGGACATCAAACTAAAATTCTCAGGCTTTTAAAAGCAATGAATAATTTCATGGCTTATACTAGTTAATGGAGCATCAAACAAGAATAATGAAATCTCAGATAGGAAATAACTGAGTTTATTCCCCTGGTATAAGCAAGAGTGCCTTCTTTATCCATATATTCCACTGATTATTTGCATTTCAGTGATTTTAAAAACTGGGGTCATATTTCTCGTAGAGTATTGATACTGGTCAATGGCGGAGGCAGATGTCTGGACAACTGTCCAGTTTAGCAGTTTATGGTTAATATGTCTGCTACAAACACGTACGTAAAGTTATTTCTGGAACAAAGTGTGTCCTTTCTTTGGACGAGGTTAATGTAAGAAACAGATAAAGGCATTAAAAAATAAAAATTTGGCTTAACATGGTCTGTCAGCTTCTCTCCTACACATGCTCTCTGCCTCTTTCCCACAGGCCAACAGTCTCCCCTCTCACACTCTTCCAGCCCCTCGACCTGTCGCATTACCTGGCACCCAGGAACGGAAGGAAGAAATGTGAAAAAAACGTTTTCAGCTATGTTACCTCTCTTCTTCCAGGCTGAAACCATTGAGTCTACAGTGCTGCTACTGTCCCTGTGCACCTGGTTTTTAATGGGAGACTTTGCTGTAGACAGAGATGGAAGATTTCTGTACATCAGTGAGGAGAAAGGGATAAGAGGGAGGCAAAGAGATGCAATCAGATGAATTATTTATGTCCTTCCCTACCATCCCAGTATTTACTGTTATAGAGTAGGGAAGAAAGAGTTGTGGACAGTGAATTGAAGAAAAGTATGGAGAAGCTTCTCAGTGCCTTTCCTGCCCCACTGCATATTGATCCACACAGGACTATGGTTTCTATTGCATTACCTTCTACTCACAGAGAACAGCATGAGCCACTCTGTTTTAAAAGTCAGGTGGAAGAAGCAAGCTCATGTTTTTGCTGCAAGAGAATGAAGTACTGGTAACTATGTGAACAGGGCTGATAGGAAGGTTTGAGGTGACACTTGTTACAAAATTAATCAAATATCTTATGCCTATCATTCATTTCAATCATGGCAGGTGACACCTCCTGCCAGAATTATGGAGTATATTTACAACAGCATCGCTTAAAGGACACAATCCATGTAAGGCTTGCTTTTTCTTATAGCCCACCCAATTTAAAATTCAAAATATAAGTAGGATGCTGGGTTTCAATTATGTTAAAAAAAAATCAGAGCCATCACCTCTGTGCTGATTTGGCACAGTTCAAAAGCCCAGAGCCCAGAAACCACAGCCAGACACAGCACAACTCACCCCACCCTTCTCTTCCTCCTCTCTCCCCTCTCTCATCTTCTCACACAACTGACACTCTCATCTCCGCTGCTGCTGCCACCCTCAGAACAATGCAAGAAAGGGGTGCCATTGTGTCTTCCTCTGATGACAAGTGTGGAAAGTGACTGCGTGAATTACAATGGGAAGGCATAGGAGCAGGGAGGGAGGAGTTCTGTATTTATTCCTAAAGTTAATTGGTTCAGGTATGATTTTTAGTCTTGCTCTCCCTTCCTCCTTGCCCTGCCCAGCTAAGGAAGGGCTGTTTGGACACCGTCAGTTGGACACATGACACGTACCGGGCAGCGAACCACCCTGTCACAGCTCCATGACAATGCTCTCCTCTTCCCCTACAGTCCCCTCCCAGAAAAACACATATGAGCAAACACACACACTCATTAAAAATGAGTTACAACTTGAAGTAAATCATATCCAGATTGCAGTTTCTGAGATCAGAGGCAAGAATGAAATTACTTATGCCAAGACTCAAATAGTTCACAATTTATGTCCCCACATGAAGAACACTGTGTTCAGATGGCACAGACCAGGCTTCATTTGAAGAAGATATATTCATGATTAGTTTTTAATAAAGAACGAGCCATTCCAAGCCATCTCTTATTCAGCAGCACTTCTAAAGGCACTCACACAATACTGTTAGGAAGAAAGAGTGAAATGCGTTTTCTGTTTTCATTTTTATGTTATTTCATAAGCATACAATGGACAGCATGTGATGACAACTGAAGAGTTACTCTCCACTTTATTGCAGGAACACATTTTAAAATTAAAACCCATGAACAAATCTACAGAATAATTCAGTTTTCATATCAAACAGCTGCAGTCCCTGTAACTGAAATAGTGTGTCTAAGGTTACAAATGAAAACTGTTCAGTATCATTGCTTGAGTGACAGATTAAATTCCTAATCCAGTTATGGTAATGGCCACATGTGTAGTTTAACATAAATTAAGATCTTAATTATATTTGTGCCTATTTTAAACAAAATAACAAATTCCTCTGTACCTGTGAATGTAATTTATAGCAAAGCCACGTTCATTCTCCAAAACAATCTATTTTATACTGCATCATGGCACTGCTCTAATGGTATAATGTAATTCTTGCTGTAGAATGTCGAAAGAGTGGATTCACTGGTAGCACAGAGGTTTTGAAGATAAATGAAGATTCTATTCATTCAGAGGTAATTTCATCTTAGAACTACATGAAAGATGCTTCACTCACAAACAGTACCTGCACAGCTTGGGATTTAAGCACGTTTTCAACAACACAGTGCTGCTAGATTGATTATGTTGATGCTGCATTTCTCATCATGAAGAATTCCAGCTTTTATTTCTTTAAAAAAAAGGGATTGGCAGATTTTCATTTCAGTACCAAGCCTTTGTCTAAGACTCAGCAACAAGTTCAAATTTCTGCTAATGTTTTGTCTAGAGAAAAACCAAACCACAATTCATACACACACACACACAAAGAAAAAAAATCACAAATCTGTCAAGGGCAATTAATCATGTATGATTTACACATTTATTTGATTACTTGTTGAAGTAAATAAGCAATTGGTCTGCGTAACACAATTTTAAATTGCCCAAACTTCCTTCTGTCATTCAGGACTAAGAACAGACAATTCTAAAAGCACTTCCCTGGAATATATTCAGACCACTTACAAGGACATCGACTGCACAAGCAATTAATACATATCTTAACAAAATGAGCTGCAGGCTCTCTACACTCAGGACAGCTGTCAGAATTCCAGAATTCTGAACATTTTAGACAGCCTTTTGAGCAAGACTATGAGACTACCTGCACAAAGATTCCAGAAGAACCTGTAATAAAAGAGGCAGTCTCAACATCGACATTCCTCTTCCTGACAAGTTGGAACAGTGCAAGAGATGCTATGAGCTTGCCATTTGAGGCAAGAGGCCTGGCAGAGTACAGCTGCATTAACCCCCTCCCTCCTACTCAGCCACACTACTTGCACCCAGGCACTAAACAAAACGGCTTTACCTGCACCAGGCATCAATAAGGACAGAGCCTGGACAGGCCCTCTGCTTCAGACTGAAATACACTTTTATATGGTAATTCAGTTTTAATCTACTTCA
>VYZQ01016114.1:0-15533 GCA_013400655.1 Mystacornis crossleyi | reverse complement strand
CCAGGGGGTGGGGGGTGCGTCTTTCCTGGGAACTCAACTTTATCTTGTAGCCTGAGGTGCTGGGAATGGAAAAGTTAACAGCTGGGTTAACCCCTTCCAGTCTGAGAAGTCACTGCAAGCATGATGTCTGTCTCCTCTAGCTACTCTGAGCTGGGCTCTTGGCAGCTCTCTTAGAGTACCAAAAATCTGCCTCTTCCTTCCCCAGAGCAATTTCGGGTGGTTGTGGTTTTTTTTTATTCTTTTTTGATTTCCAACTCCCAGAGCTTTCTAAGCAATTTAAACTTGTTTGGCAGATTTTATTTTTTTAAGAAAGAGGCAGCTGATGCTAGTATGCTGTTTGCAGCTCCTCTGCCCTCCCACTCTCAGCAACATCTGAGCTTGGTGGTTAATTACTGAGACCTCTCTGCCTCTGCCAGTGTTAGCAGGAATGATGGGTTTACACCATGCATGTCAACAAGCATCTAGATGGAAAATAAACCTACTGCTGCTCCCACTGTTGGGAAAACGAGTGTGCTGATTCAGCCATCTCAATCCATGTGGGTGACAGGCACATCCTGCTCTGCAACAGAGCTCTGATCACTGAGGTCTGTGTTAGATCCTCCTGTGTGCCCTGCAGGACAGATCCATAGAAAACAGGCTTGGGTAACTCAGCTCCTCGCTCTCATTTGAAAGAGGTTGTTCATACGTGCAAAATTGACTCAGTTTAACTTTTCCTGGGCAGGAAAAGCACAGGACCATCACCATGTGGGAAAGGTCTGAAAACACCCCCAGCTTCTCTTCCAGCTTGTGCCTCAGGAGGGCACTTGGCCATGGGCATCTCCATCCCCCTGCTGCCCCTTGGATTTGCAGCAAGAGGAAACAGAAGCAGGTCAGCTCCTTCGGGCACAGTGTCTTGCTGCAGACCTGTGGCAGGGTGAGCCACACCACAGAGCTGGGGCTCCTTTTCCGTGAAGGCACACGGCTGTGCAAGTACGAGAGGGGACAAACACGTCCTTGTGACAGGAAAGCCGCATGATGGTGACGAGTCTGGTCTGACTCATATCCCGGGAGATGCTGTGATATTCCACCACTGCCCTGCTCTGTCCACCTGCTCTGAGCACGGAGGCACAGCCTTAGCATTCAAGTCCATATTTACCGTAGGACCTCATTTCCCCACCACAAGAGCAATCCCAAATCCAGAGGGAGAGTTGACCTTGCTCGCTATAGCGGCTTGTCTTCTGCTTAAGCTCGTGCACACAAACTCATTCCCAGCTCCATCAGTGTTTCTCCAGTTGGGCTCAGGCTCTGTGTACTTTGGTTTTATCAGGTGTTGGGCATCAGCCCCATCTCCAGTTCAGCCCCCTCCAGTGAGAACCAAAACATTCTGCTTCCAGGGGATAAATTCCATGGAAAATATGCCACATTACCCAAGTGGTACTTTTCCCTCCTTTAGTAGGGCATATAAGCAATTTTCTCTTTTGATCCATATCACCGATCCATTTCTCCTGTTTCTGTCCTGTACCCTGTTCTATCACACAGCTTTGTACCACGAAATACTATATAACAAACGTATATAAGTGGTATTTAAGCTAGTCCGTGATTCTTCCAAGGAGAACAATTTCAACAGAAAGGAATTTAGCTTGACAAATGCTGCCCAAGACCTGCCCTTATCATCCTTATGCTGCACTGCACAGCTTTCATTAACTTACGAATGAATTCCTGTTGTGTTTCATGGCTTCCTTCAGATGTTATTATTCCAGCTCACAAGGACATGAACAATTCTCTTGATTTAACAAAGTAGGCTGAGATGCTGCTTGGCTGTGGTTTGGGGAGGGGCAGCAACATCGGAAAACACATTTTATTCAAGAAAACAAAAATATTAGTTCCAAATAGAACCAGAGGCCCAGTTTAAATAAACTCACTGAGCATAAAACTGGGGAACTCCTGATGCAAGAAACAGAGGTGGGGTTTTCTATTACTTCAGCCATTCTCCTCATGCAGCATCTGTATCACAGCAAGCAGTTAATCACCTTCAGCTCTCTTATCCAAGCACTGGTTCAGGACAAGCTTGCAGGATCTTTCCAGATGGTGAAACCCTTCTCTCCATATGAGGGATGCCCTGCCGCTGGTCTGAAGCTAGCATCTGGCTCCAGAATAAGAACAACTCTAATTCCATCATTTATCTATTTACCTACTGATCTTCGAGCAAAATTTTGTGGTGATTTTTGTTTGTTTTTGTGGGTTTGGTGGGTTTTTTGTTTGTTTTTAGTTCGTTTTTTTTTAATAAACATGGGCTGCTCTAAATAGGGAAAAGGATGGAGGCAAGCATGCATATGCATGTAGGCCTAAAACTAGATGTGACATCCCCTGCTCCAGGTCAGGGCACAGCAATCTGTCACCCGGGCACTGCACACACTAACTCTGCTTTCCCAGAAATAGGTGCTGTAAGAACAACACAGAGACTCCGGCTGTTGGGAGCATTTGAGAGGGTTCATGAACTCCCAACACCAATTCCCCTTTCATCTGCTGTTGATAAAAGTAATTGCAAATGGGCCGCCTTAGTCTGACCCCCAGAGTGAGACAAGGTTCCCAGCTCAATAAATCTACATGACCTAAGCACTCAGGCCCTCTTGGAAACCTCATAGCTATTCCAGGCACAGTCCCCTTCCACAGCTTCTTTTGGCACAGGATTTTCAGTGCTGGTGACATTCTAACAAAGGTACCTCATCAGCCCTAAGCTCGGGGCCCTTGTCTGCTCTGAACTTCAACACGGTGGCTCTAGAGCAACTTTGATAATGTTTTTCTTCTCCCACTTGTGCTTTTTGCCCAATTCACATCACTCCCTCACCTTCAGTGCCTTGCTCCACACCCACCATTTAGTTTGCCTTAAACACAGCCCCTGCTCACCTACTTTCTCACAGTGCTGCTCCTCACCATTTAACTCTTCCTGGATGGAGTCCTCTGGGTCTCCTGGGCTCAGCTCGGGTGAGAAAAGGTAAAAAAGCTGACTATCCCAGGCAAAGTCAATCCCTCATTCCCCTCTATATACTTGCCAGCTTGCCACAGTGCCCCCCCAGGAGCAGCTTTGGGGATATAACTACAGGAATCTGGGTCAGGAGAGCTTATCACCAGGGTTCCCAGTCACAGAAAGCCCCAGGGGTTGTAAACTCTCATTACTTGGGCACCTGTGAGGGCTGGAACCCACCCAGAGCTCACAAGGTCATTAAACTCACGTATGGGTGCTTACATTTGTACAGTTCCTCACCTGCTGCTGTTTGGCACGTGTCTGTCGTGCCCACATCACCTGATGAGTTAACAAAACCAGCTCTGTCCATCTCCATTCCTATCCTGTTCCTTTTTACACAGCTTTCCAATATGAAAAGAGTTTTCCAGAAGAGTTGCGTGGCTCTTTTTCTCTCTGCTCAGCAGCTGCAGGAGACAGGTTGCCAAATAGAATCAGAGAATTGTTTCAGTAAATACAACCTAGCAGTCTAGGCAGTGTTTGCTGGGTTGTGGTACCATCAAGTTAAATGGCATGGATTAAAAAAAAATATTGACCAGCATCAGAAGTGAGTTTCCAGGCTGTTGGGACCCACAAAGGAGACACCCAATTAAAGAGAGATGGTCTCTAAGGATTGTAGGTGGACAGTATCTGCTAACGTTCTGGCAACTTCCTGTGATCTTCTCTACAGAAATGAGTGTGTGGAGGCAGAGGAAAAAGATGAAAGGGAAGCCTTGAGATGAGAAAGCCTCAAATGATCAAAGATTCCTATGGATTGAGAGAAATACTCCAAAACCAAAGGCATTCCTGTGTTGCCTGTGTCACTGTTGCCCTGGAGTGGATTTCAAAAACTTCTTTATTCATCTGGGATGTGGGGACACACATCAGGAAGCAGAGAGAAACTTTTCAGGCCTTGGGGAAGGCTGAAATTCTGAATGATTCTGACTTTTGATGAACTGCTCCATGCCTTCATAACCAGATTCCACCGGGGCCGTGTGGGACTGGCTACATTTGAAGCAAAGGCTCAAGAGGCCTCTCAGTTCTGTCCACGCACCTCACACAGCCTGCAGCATCTGCTGCTTTTGTGCCGTGGTCCTTCACTGAAAGTGCCTCAGCACGCTCCAGGTTCTGCCCGTGGTGCTCGTGCTTGTGTCCCCTTCCCACCCACACAGACAGGACACACAGCAAGGAAGGACAAAGCTCTTCACCCAGCACTGATCTGAGTGAGGGGAGATGAATCACACGCTTCACCCGCGTTAGGCACATCCAGCAAGGGTCAGATATGTCAACTGCAACCTGCCAGGAGGCTCTGGTGAGAAATGTCCTAATGTGAGAACAATCAGGGGGAGATAAAGCACTTAGGAAAGGAGAGAAGAGATCAGAGTCCCCTGAAAAGAGCACAGAACAAATAAGCGTGAGGGAAAGGGAAAAACAGGGATGCTGTTCACCATTATCTGATGAATTCATCACAATCCAAAAGTGAATTCTGCCTGAAGGAGAAAACAGAATGAAGAGAGACACAAAGAGAGCAAAGAGAGACACCAAGAGACAAATCGTCTCCTGTTTGTGAAGATTACAGGAGAAAAACAAACCAGCCCCCAGCATATTCCAGGCACCTTCCCTGGAGCCAGGACCACGGGCAGACAACAATGACTGTCTGTGCCAGCAGTTCCTGAAGGGGATCCCAGAGGACAAGGAGGAATCCAAGCTGCAGGTGCTGCAGAGCAGAGGGTAAAAGTCTACACCAACACCAGCAGGTTTAAAAGGAACTGCTTCAGCATGAGGGAGACAGCTCTGTCTGTACACGTAGATACAGCTTAGTCATTCCAGATCAGCTTTATCTGGAGGGAAGCATATCCTGATAGAGCAGTGTTTCACACAAAGCAAGAAGTACACAGAAAGTTTGGACACAAACTTCAAGCTGAACAGCAGAAAAATGAAGTAGTCTTTTAAGACAAATAGAAGGGCTATATAATGATATCAACAGCAGACCTGGAGGAAGATGAGAATGAGAGCCTGCAGGTTTAAGGGAAAAATCTAAATTTAATTTCTTGCACTGTCTCAGGTGTTCATATGGAGCAACTCGTCTGGGTTTTCTCTTCCTCAAGCTATAGAATGAGGCAAGTATCTTGGCCCCAGGACAGACAAAGGGGAATATGAAGAGAGGTGAAACTCAGAGAGTGATCTGGGCCATGAATTTTAGCATACCAGCACAGTTCTGAGAGAAGGCAGGAACAAGGCAAAATGGGGATGGTGGCTCTGCAGCCACAACTGGAGGACAGAGTGTGTGAGCAAGGTGAGATGAGAACCTGCAGTTTATTGGGATACTATTGCAAACAAGCCTCTATCTCGTTTCCACATCTACAGTACTCTCTATTTAACTGCCATACGTTTAATCAAGCTGCTTCTTATGGGAACCAAATAAAGCTTGATGATGCTTAATGGCTGGGGCTTAATGGCTGGGTTGTTTAACTGGGCTCATAATTTTGATTAATTAAGATGCTTGCAGGTGCTGGAGTGGCACTTCGGCAACAGCGTTGATGTTCAGAGGCAAAGGGGCTTCTCCTCCTGGAGGATTTCTGCCAGAGCTCCTTCAGCAAAGCAAAGCTGCCCTCAAGCTCGTGCAAAAAAGCCAACTCTTGTAGCTGGCAATAGCCTCCAGATTTCTGGGAATTTTGACAACCTGTGTGTCCTTTTGACCAGTTTCCTCTTGGGAGGATATACAGAAAAAATCCAAACTCTAAAACTTAACCTTTTGCCCAGGGCAGCCTCTGTGTCCTTGGTAGGAAGAAAGTGAGAATGTGAGCGGCTCTCCAGGTGAGGATGGTGCTTTCAGGTGTGGATCCAGCCGGCCCAGCAAACTGCCCACCCCCAGAGCAGTGTCCCTACTTTAGCAAAAAGGGCAGTAGAGCTTCTCCTCAGAGGAACACGCAAAGCCTGGCTCCTTATGAGTTCCTTTATCCTCACTCTGTGATTTCAGCTTCCCCCTGCCAGTACATCACCCTTTTCCCATCCAGCATCACCAGCCTGCCAGGTCCCCCTCATGGATGACCTACAGGAGCCTGGAGGTGGATGCACAGAGCGAGTGGCCAGCAGGTACAGGAAATCACACTGCAACCTCCCCCTTAAGCAGTACAAATTTGTAATTCCCTTTTCTATTCAGCAGCTGGCTTTCTTACAAAACATACTTACCTCAGATTTTTGTCTCCTGAATGCTGATAAAATGCCCTCAGGTAAAAAAACATTTGGAGATGAATTACGATACGGATACCAGTGTGGCATATGCTCATTTCCATAAGAAACTAAAACACTGGAGAGAGGCACAATGAGCCAGACTCATCACTGTTTTCAGTATCAAACACTGACATTAAATTAAGCAGAACTTGATGATTTAAGGCTTAGTAAATTATTACTTCCAACTATAAAGGCAACATAACCTTGTGGAGAGAGCACTGGAGTAGGGCTCAGAAGAGCTGTACCCTGCCATGGATGTACTGAATTAATCTGGACAAATGTTATGTTCACATGCATTCAAATACTGGTCAGTCTTCCACTTTTCTTGTAATATGTACAAGAAATGCAAAAATTAAGCAGCATATTGTCTAGGGACCACAAAGACAACCTTCTCCCAAGAAACAGCTTGTCTGGCAAGCACAGGAGGGAAAAACTGAGTCAGGAGGAATGATCTCAGCCTTTTCTCATACATCTACATTGTCCTGCTCAACCACAGCTTTGGAATAAGAGACAGTGAGACCTAATTTATGGAAACTTAAGCAGATAACCAACTGGAGTAGCCCCTGAGTGTTATCAGCATATTTCATAGCTTGTGATGAATCATAACCGAGGTATCTGCTTTCCAGTGCATTAAGGCTAAAGCAGAAGTTGATTAGGATTATTCTGACCCAAGCAATGGTCCACTCTTCAGGGGAGTGGTTGAAATGTCCAGACATCAGCCTGATTTGTGCTGGAGTTATAATGCAGTGTATCACAAACAGACTGTGACTGCTGCTTTGAACTCACCGTCAGTGTCTGCAATCCACCATGGAGTATTCATCTTCTCATTACAGCCTGCCACAAATTTAGCTGCATGGGTGCTGTCTGCAGCCTAGCTGGTCAATTATTTTCTTCTACTTCTACCCTAGAAGAATGCAGGACTGAAGCCATTTTGCTCTGAAAGCACTCACAGGTTTTTGGTTAAGTGTACCATTAACATGCCAGGGCCTGCTTGTCCTCTCCACTTTGACCACTGAGCCAGTACCTTTGTTTCCTGCAGGACTAACAATGTTAAATGAATATATTTTCCCAGCAGCTACTGAGAGAAACACATTGGTTACCCATCTCTGGAGCTCCAGATTGGACCTGAAGGTCACAGAGCAGATTTTGCAGCATTTCAGCCCTTCCAGAGAAGCTTTGTTATGCAAAGTTCCTCTTATCTCAACTTTTATGAGGTCTCTCAGAGCATAATATAGAGAAGGCAGACTCAAAGATAACTGGAACTATCCCTTAGAACCTATTATTTTATTAATCAAGAAAGATCAGAAGAATAGGTGGAGGCACAGCAGGTGAATAGACAACACTGAACCATAAACTGTCAAAAACTGTTCAAAAGAGCTGAGACGTTCAGCAATCCAACTTGGTTAACTTGTTCTGCCAGTGTAAAAGAGCCTCAGATGTGGATATGGATCCCTGAAGAACTCTGATCTTCTCACCAAGAAATAGGTAAGAGAAGATTCTGAACTGACCCCAGTCCCAGCACTGGAGTCCAAGCAAGGACAACACTTGCAAATCTTGAAATGGTACCAAAGCACCAGACTCACTGTCCACAGCCTCGGTGTGCTACTTCTCAGCCACAACCACACAAAAGGCTTTCTCTGGTTTACAGAATCAAAATCTCCCACTGTCTGATTCACAGGGTCTGTATCAGACTGAGGGAAGCAGAAAGTTAACCAGAGCAGTGTAAGAGCCAGACAGCACCAGCTTTCAGAACCTGTGGGTGCTGTGTGTCTCCTGACTCACTTCTCCAGAGACATTCCCCCTGGACTGCTCAAGGGAAACAATCTACTATTTCAGAACAAGCTGGGTTTCAAAAAGACTTCTAACTAGAACGTTAGTTTTTGGAAACTTTATCTCTCTATCCCTCAGAAGAATTTGTGAAATCAAACTTCCTTGATACTCTCAGGGTGACTTCCAAGATCTCCTTGTCAGAGAGAAAACAAGCTCTACCCTCCTTGCTGTTCACAGGGTAGGGGAGGTGCAGCAGCAGCTTCCTGTAAAAGAGGACAGGGAATGTCAGTGTCTCAGATCAGGTGAGCAGTTGGGATGTCACTGCAAGTCACTCCTGCAATTCCTCCATCAGTATGCCAGGGAATGTTATTCCCATAAATCTCCTTCTTGTGACAGGCTGTGGGGTTCCTGCAACACCTCATGCACAGCTAGACTGGCCCTCAAATATTTCCATCACTTAAAAGCAACTTGGCTTAGAAGCAGCCCCAGGACCACAGAGGTGGAGGCAGTTCCTTTGAGCCTTCCTCCCCATCTGTGGGAGAACAGTGTTTTACAGTATGTGGAACTTGACACCCTGGTTGTTTCTTTCACACTGAGACGACTTGCACTTATATTTGTAAAAGCAGCACTGGTTCAGGCTGTACCCAAGCAACCATCAGATTTACGGTGAACTTTTTATTTGCTAGGCTTGTGACTAGAGACAGCTGGGTACTGAGAAGATAATGGCAGATCTGAGTCACCAAAAAGAGAGAATTGCAAAAGGAAAAGGATGCCGAGGTTTTCCTACATCTGCAGTTTTGCATTAAGCTACTTCTTTTACTGCCCTTAGGTTCTGCAAGTCATTAGCTGAACAATTATTCCTCCCAATTTTCCAGTTTCAAAACTAGCATTTCTAAATGTTCTTCCACTCCTGTTGCATGTTTGGGTTAAAACCGAGCACAGGGTAAGTGACTCTGCGTGGTTTTGGCTGTGAGAAAAGTGGCTTTTCTATAGTTAGTCTACTGGGGCTTTTTTGGGCCTTAATCCACAGCCTGCACCTCGAATTTATCTGCCGAAAGCTATTCACATATAGACCTTCCCACATCCCATTCAGTGCAGCAAGCCAGCCCAGAGAAGATTAAGCTTTCTTATGAAAGCAGTCTTTGTGAGGAAGGACTTCAAGCCAAACAGACATGGGAATTATCTGGAAATCTCAGGCAGGGCAACTGCATGCTGAGGGAGAGATGGAGGAAGACTGAGAAGTCCAGGAGTGTATCAGTCAGTTGATTATCTTTATAGGCTTGAAATAGCTCTACCAAAAAGAAAAAAAATCAAAGGAAATCGCTTTAGGAAACATTGTAACATTTCCATCTCTGCATCTGTGCTTGGATATGTCCATAATTCGGCTTTCAGCTTCTGAAAATTTACCTACACTTCTTTTACCATCTTTGGTCATATGTATTTGTACAAATTAGTATTTAGAAATCCTGAACAAGAAGTCCTTCCAGACTGTGGGGCAGCTTTTTGCCAGATATTTTGGGCCCTTGAAGCCTTGTTGTTTAAGTAGCCCAAACTTGTCTTAAAGCTGTTTTTTACTAGACAGTATCACAAATTCAATACCAGCACATTATACACCCATGGATGGACTATGGGTAGTTTTTTCTATATCTATTTCTCACGAGCAATAATAGTACAATCTTTAGCTTTGCTTTCCACACAGCCTTGCAGTTGAAAGCTTGGCTAAACCTCATTTCAAACAAGATATTAAGTGTACTTGTATCAATTGTGCTACACTTACTTTTTGGGAGTTCGAAGGTCAAGAACCTTTTCCTGGATATCTAATGTGATGTCTGAGTACTTTGTCTCCGGCAGCTTGATTTTAATCTGAAATGATGGGCAGAGGTAAAGCTGTGATTACATATGTTGCCCTAAAAGCCATAAAAGAGCTCATTTTCATGAATATTTCAACGCTAGTATCAAAGAGCAACATTTTGAGTAGGTAATTTTTATCAGAGAAAACACGACAGTGATAATCACTGCTTTCAATAGCTCAGTGATGTGTATTGATATCCTATTCTCTTCCAGATCCTGAGCTGCTAGTGTGCTTGACAGGTGTTTGACATCCAGCAAAAGCCTCAGGCTTTGTGCATTGCAGGGACAGTTTGCTTCTGCTAGAAAGAGAACACAGCAGTTCTACCTGTCCTGGAGCTCAGAAACCAGGAAAGTCTTTGATTATATAATGATGAGACAGGATCTGATAGCTGTAACTTTAAAGGCTGTCAGCATTGTTGTACTCTGCTAGCCCACATACCTTGTAAAAAATGCACGAAGACGAAAAAAAATCTCCTTCCCAGCCCCTCTCCTCTCCAAAATTGTGTTCAAGATGAAACTTCATCTTAGAGGTATGTTTTATTCCCTTTAAGTTTATATGGGGCATACCCATTTGCACCGATTCCCTTGGGCACACTTGGTCCTTGAGGAGATACACAAGTTCCTCAGGTTAGCAAGTGTAAATGTCATCTACAAACGCATGGAGAACCACAAGAAAATGCTACAGGAGGTCAAAGGCAGGGGTAGAGCTTAGTGTTTACATTCTGTCCCTCAAAAAGATGGGAAGATGGAAAAGGGCAGAGAAAGAGCACAAAGAAGGGATCAGAGCTCCAGGCTCAGCTCACCACAATGTCCTCACAGCAGGCAGTGGAGGGATCTTTCCCAGTCATCCCAAAGAAGACGTCCTCTGTTCCCACATACTGCTTGAAGAAAATCTCATACCTGAGAAAGAGAAGTCATTGCCTAATAATGCTGCAGAAGGGATAGGAGACCAAAGGAGACTGTGATTCTCAGAGGACTGTAAATCCTCCTGACATTGTCTCTTCCCCTTTGCAGTCTGCCTTCAAGGCTCCAAGCCATCTGCACTGGGTTTCTGTTCAGAGCCTTGACTGAGGCAGCTGGAAGACAGGTGAAGATCCTCCACTCCACCTTTCAAAGCACTCACCATGCTGCCTGTGCTTCCCTAACCAGCCTTTGCAGGATCAGGAATGCATCCTAAGTGATTACGACACTCATCGACCAGTCAAACACCACAAACTCATGGGGATTGGATTTGAAAAGGGGGATGTCACAATTCCATGTGTTCTGTACTGTCCTTCAGCATATTCTTGCAGATTGAGCATAACACTCTTAAGCCAGACTGAAGCTGTTTTGCATTCAGCCAACATTTATTTTCTTCTCCTTCACATCTACAAAATGTAGAATCATGTATTCCTTTGCTCTTGGTAATTAATGAAGGAAGAAATGGAAACTAAATTTGTATTTATAACATATGCTACTCCTACCAAGTTCAGCAAAATTAGTGGGGTGGATCACTTGTCTCAGCTGTTAAAAAGTGTGGGGAAAGTCTTTCCCATCTCCAGTGTGCATCTGCATGTGTAATAATTCCTAAGTCAATGACAAATGTGTCTAATAGCTCTGGATGCACCTCTGTAGCCATCTGTTCTCCTTTTAGGACATTTTCTTTGCTTCATTTGATGAACTATTATAAAGACTTATACTCTCTCTTCATCCGTGCAACATGGGTCACGAGTGCTCGAGGCTGGAGAAGCACTGCAGAGGGGAAGGGTCAAAGAATGGCATGAGAAAAGCTTTGTGTTGTGCCCACAGTCCAAAGAGAGCAGGTTCTATAGCAGACAGGAGACCATTTCAAGGACAACCGTGTGTGAGGGTAAAACCAAACCATTTTCAGAAAGGCTGAGTCCAAGTCCAGGTGGGTCTCAGCCCTGTGTTTAACTGGGAAATTGGACACCTCACGTCCTGACTTTCGTGCAGGGAAAAGGGAAGATTCTGGTGTACAATGTGCAGCGTCATGGGCTACAGTTCCTCTGCTCCAGCATTTAACACTCCGGGCTGTGGCACTGGAGCAATGACTGGAAATGCAAAAGCTGCTTTATGGACTGAGCCTCAGGGCTTTCTGACCTCTACAAACTACAGCTTAACGTGCCTGATTGTATCCATTTCAAGAACATTTTTGCTACTGTTTTTCTATGAGCAAGGGAAAAGGCTCTGGTTTTAAGTTGTGCTTTGACAGACTAAGATTGAATGACAAGATTTAAGAGCTCAAAATTGCCTGCACACAGCTTCTCTTCCTGCAGTACCATTTGTCTCTAAAGAGCTTGAATCTTTGAAATGCAAATATACATTGAAGTACTTTATGAATTTATGAGTATGGAAAAATGGATGCATTTCGGTTGCAGCACGAAAAAGCAGGTATTTCACACAAATGGCATATTTTAAAGTTAATAAATCGTTTTTCTGACCTACTTCCCCTCCTAATCCCACTTTATACAAGTAACTGACACTGCACGTAAACTTATGATGGGAAAAACCAACACTACGTTTCTGTTATGAGATCAGAAGATTTCAAAAGAGGGGTTAAAACCATTTCTCACACGTTGCTTTAGATGCAACACTGATATCCTTCCTTTCTTCTTGCACACCACAAGCTTTTCAGATGGCTGTAGATGCTGCTTAACTCTCATTTCCATTAATGCTATGTAAAACCCACACAGGCAGTCTCAGCTCTCTTACTCTGGCTTTTCTCTAGGGTCCCAGGTATCATCAAATTCAGATCCTTCTGGGACCTCGTCTGTATTCCAAATGGTTTTCCTGTTTTCAGATTTCACTTGAAAAGTACCTGCAAGTGCAGAGAAAAATCACACTGGCACATTTTGAAATGTTTCTGTTCCTCAAGGTTTGCTGAAAGCTTAGAATAGTTTTTAAGAATGAAAAAAAATAGAAGAAAAGCCATTTCTAAAGCCTAGAAAAGTATTTCTAGGCTTTAGAAAAATCTTTGCATTAAAAGCATTCTAGGTAATGATTACAGTCTTCTTCACCTCACTGTCTTATGAATGAGGATTTGCAGAAGGAGGATGTTTTCCTTTCACTTAAATCTTCTTTACCCAACCTTTATTTCCTGGAAATCCTCCTTTCTGACATAAAATAGCTAGCACTTCAAAATGGGTAAAGTGTAGAAGGATGAAAGATTCATCTTCCACAAGCCCCCTGACATGAGATTTTTCAGTGAGCTGAGTCATTCACAAGAGGACCACCTCCTCACCCTGAAATCCAGTTCTTCCCATTAATTACTGGGCACAGTCCAGGCAAGGTGCTTAAGACACATGGAAGTTTCTGGGCAGAATATTTTGGTTTATGTCTGTCCTGCATGGAAAAATACTCTTTTAGCAAGCTGGTAAATGTGAAACATGAAGTTTTGCAGAGTAGAATCTCTGGTTGCTGTTGGAGTCCCAAGCAAAAATAATCTGTTATATTTGCCACAGTTCCTTTCCTGCAAAACTCGTCATGGCCCTTGGTGGCTTTTCTTAGGGCTCATAACTAAGCTACTCAATAATTTGACAACATTCGCTCCAAAAAAACCTGAACATTAACTTTGCCAAGGCTTTACCAAAACTTCCTGTCTTTCCTGAGTACGTTATGATCCGGGCAGCCCCTGACCAGGCTGTGCTCTGAACTGTTATTATCTCCACTGGAGGCTGCTCTGGCATTACCCTTTCTGCTTTACTTTGCATGTTTTACAGTAAAGCTTTCGGGAAAGGAATAATTTTACAGTGTAATTGTAAGA
This sequence comes from Mystacornis crossleyi, assembly GCA_013400655.1. Classification (NCBI taxonomy): domain Eukaryota; kingdom Metazoa; phylum Chordata; class Aves; order Passeriformes; family Timaliidae; genus Mystacornis; species Mystacornis crossleyi. Next base: position 1,935 of record VYZQ01016114.1, on the reverse strand, counting down.
AATGTCACGCTATGCCCATCTCAAAGTCAGTGACCACTCTTTAGTTGCAGCAAACCCTTCAGTGGTGTCTTACTACAGCTGTTACAGTCTGCTGGCATGAGGCTGGATGCCAAAACACACAAATATTCCTCCTTACTGGTGGTCTCTTTCTTTACTGGACCAACACTCCCAGGAGTCATGGCACCAACAGAACTGCGTGGCTGTAAAGAAAGGCAAAATGATCTTAAATCAATTTTCATAGAGCCAAGCTCGGTTACAACCATAAAGTCAGTCAATATAACATGATATCTGAGGTCAAACAAACCCCTGATGGAATTGAAAAAACATTATCCCACAGTTTCATGACTGAACCACTGAATGTTTTCTCTTCTTCACTCTCACACAGCAGAAAGTGACCTTGACACACTGGGTTTAAGCAGGACTCACAGAAGCCCAGTAATACAGACAGATGTGCTTTGTGAGTTTTGGTTTCCATGGCATTTTGGCAAAATTTCCATGCTTTGCCTGCCATGAAAATATTACAGGAAACCAAGGGCGCTACGTGAAAGCCCCATTTGGATTCCTTTTTACAGTAGAGATCATGAGGCAACAGCATTTTCCTCTAATTATGAATCAATTTAGTGCTAATAGGCCAATGTGAGGCATTTCTCTATATATGAAGATTCCTTGGTTCAATAAAAGTGCCTCATATGCACAGAGCATTAAATTAAATCAAAATAAAGATTTCAATTTACTCAGATTGACTCAGACTTAATTGACATCCCTCGTGGCAATTTTCCATTTCTGTCTCTGAAGTGTCATTCATTTTATTAATAAGATGTAAACAAATTCTTTTAAAAATCAGGATGTTTACTGCAGAGATGTACAGCAATAATGCTGGGTTTAAAAGGCAGGCATTAAACAGCTGGAGGATAGTTGGAGTGGGAAGGACCACATCTGCAACCCACTGAAAGAAAAGTTCAATGGTTATGCACTCCTTTTATCCCAAATATTACTCGCAGTGCCACTACTGGGGCTGGTCAGCTCTTTGTTGAGGAGTGATTTGAAGGAGCACTGAGGCATTTGCCATTTCTGTTACCTGTTTTTTGGGGTTTTTTTTGTTAATCATGTCATAATATGATCTGTTCAAAATCCTAAGTGACTTGGCAAGGTTTTGAGCCTTCACAGAGGCCTTCTACATTGTTGGCACCTGTGGGGCTCCTGGGAATTATTTCTTCCCACCACACAGGCAGGCCTAGATAAAAGCATTGGTTGCATGTTGCAGGAATAATGCATGCTCTCTAAGGACTGTGATTTTCTTCTGCTTCTGAGATGAATTGACATAGAAGAATACATTCAGATATTTCTCTCATTATTCCTTCAGATTACGCACCTTAGAATGATTATTCACCTTTCCCCATTTTACAACCACTAAACTACCTGTAGTACATCAGTGATCAATTATCTCTACAGTTCTTCAGTGCCTGACATATAAAATTAATACACTGAGTTGCCTCTGGATATTTTGGTCCTTACTCAGAAGAAGCAAATTTTTCCCTTCATATGAAGTATCTGGCTGTAATTGCCTTCATCTCCAGCAGAGTTCAGGGAAAAGTAGGGGGAAGTCTGAAGTATCTAAAGCTCTTTCAACTCCATGCTCTCATTTCCTTCAGGCTGAAAAATTAAACCTCCCTCATATGTTGTGCTCACAATGTCTGCTTGTTTTCCTCAGGCAGCTTGCTCATTCTCTCCCTCAAGAGCTTGTTACTCTGAAAGTATCCTCTCGCTGTTTCAGTCAGTCCAAAAGCTTCTAAGGTTTTCATTCTGTTTTTACTCACTCTGGACAGAAAGAGACTTGCTTCTCCATGATTAAGAAGATAAGGGTATGGTACAATACGTAAAAGAAGCAATAACTCTTATGAAAGGCTCACCACATCATCATCATCATCTTCTTCT
>VYZQ01016110.1:0-30623 GCA_013400655.1 Mystacornis crossleyi | reverse complement strand
GCCCCCCATGACAAAGAATGCTGTGTGAGTGCACACATGAAAAATCAAAAGCCAGCTTAGTTTGAGAATCCCAAGGAATACCACTTGACTAGATACAGGTAATTGATCAGTCATAATAAGAGGGGGATACAGCATGTAATATTTTTCTGTTAATGAGACTTCAGAGAATGCATGAAAAAACTATTTAGAATGACTGAACTGTACAAATACGTTAGCAGATGTAGAAAATACTGTGTAAATTTAAGAAGTAAGGGAATTTAAGAAATAAGGGTATTACATGCTTTCACTCTAACTTAATGGAAATGCAAATGATAAGACAATGCTTAAAGGGAAAGAAAGGTACATAGCAGTGTTGGGAAAGAATATTAAAGAGATGAAAGAGCTGCTAATGAACGACTATGTAGATCCTTGAAACTAACACACTACACAACCATTATTCCAGAGGCCAAAGAGAGAGTAACAAGCAATAAATAATACAAATCATGCCAGTGACAGTAAATGAAATGGAATGTAGAAGAGAGAATGAGATAGAACAGACTGGACCCACTTCAAAACACCAACAGGAGAGGAGCACAATGGCCAAGGAGAAAGCAATGACACACTATATTGCCACTGCCTTCACACATCAAGATGGAGATGATTATATAACACACAGATAAAATGGAAATTATCTGCAAAATTTAGTCCCTAGTCTGCAGTTGTGTCTGAACTAATTTCTAAACTACTCCCATGCACAGTGACAGGAGAAAGAAAGACATTTGTATGTGGAGCTTTTTGCTATGGTAGTGGCAAGCACTTGGAAACTTTAGCCATGAGAACTCTACAGAGAGTTGAAGAGTGACACTCACCTTGTGTATACTCAAAAAGGATTCAAGAACACAAAAGAAAGGTGAGAAGAGATCAAGAGAAGCTTTAGCAAACTTTTTCCCTAACTTTTTTATATTTCAGAATCAGAATGAACATTTCCCATTGAATGCAAAACATCACAAGCACTTAATACCAACCTCCATCAGTCAACCAGATCCTTTGCTGGGAACATTTATCCCAGCTGAAAGCTTTTCTTCTGATAAAAGTCATTTTGCAAAGATGCAGAGTACAAAAATGACAAGGTGGTCAAAAAGAACTGATGCTCTAGTGCTGTTCTACAGTGCACCCATTTTTTTTTTACATTCCCATTTGAGTTAACCTTATCTTCTGCAAGAGTAGAACACCCTTCAGAGCACAAGGCAAGGATTAGGTGGCAGGTTCATGCAGAAGCCACCAACAATCCGAGTTCAAATACAGGACAAGTCATAAGTAGGAATGAAAAAGAAAGTCCTTGTTCCAGTTCCAAAATCATCTGTGGTGTAACGCCCAACTTGGAATAAGATTGGGCTGCAATTGTGTGAATGGTAAAGACACGATGTAGAAAAAGAATGGGACAAATAAGTGGCAGTGTCAAGTTGGCTCATTCCAGTGGTTTCCAGCTGTGCAGGAGGTGTTAACAACACTCAGTGCGGAAACAGTAGCTCTCTACACACTGTCTCTATAGATAGTGTGACTACAGTCAGCCCTGTATCATTTCACTCCTGCTTTTCCCACTTTTTTTTTTTCCTAAAGGATCGAAGCCTTTAAAAGGAAATGTGGAACAGCAAAATAAAGCTTAGTAATGATGGCCTTCTCCAGGAGGTGAAGGAAACAGGCCATGTTTTACCAAACATGGTACACCAATGTGAATTTCCAGTTCTTCTAAGGGAAACCATCTCCTGGTCCCTTAATCCTCCTCCTGTGACACCCTGACTAATGTGACTGCACCAGCATTCAGATAGCTGTGCAATAAACCAGTAGCTCTATCAATTAAAGTTAACCTGGCAAAGGAAAAAAAACCCTAGCTTTTAATACAGATAAATTTCCCACCTCAGATCAGACCCTTGCTGCAAAAACAACTGGGCCTAAGTGGTAGAAGGAGGCACTGGGGAGGAAGAGGGAAGGAGGAGGGAAAAACACCATTCCAGGAGAGTGCTAATATGGGGGAAGAGTGGGCACAGATTTGGCAATTTCACAATGAATTGTGGAGCAAAGTGGGAAACAGAAAAAAGGCAATAAAGAATAAAAGAAAGAACATATGCAAGAGGCTATGAGGTCAATGCACTTCAGCCAAAGGAAACAAGTACAGAGCCACTGTGCCTTTCACTGCTAGGCCAACAAGTTTAGTAACACTACTTCCAGTAGTAATCAACACTCACTTTCTCCACTTGTGTGTTGAGCAGCCTGTGTGGAAACGTGCATTTCCAGCAGACTGCTGCCTACAACACAACCAATGATAATATGCAGACTCAGCAGAGAAGCTAAAGGCTGCACGGTCACAATAAATAAATTGCCGTCTCAACCCTCAGAAGATTATAGGTCTCTGTCAAGTCATTTAGGTCTAAAATCTGACCTGCTTTAAAGCATTTATAGCTTGTCAGGGAATGTGTTCTGTATATTCAACAGCCATTTCAAGGAAAATAAATACATTTATTAAAAAATTATTATATTTTTATACTTAATAATTCTAATAACAATTTCTACATACAAACAACCTTCACCAAAAGAGCTTATGCACTATAAGTTGACATGTCAGCTAAATAGACAATAACATCCCCACATAGGCACATCCGCCTACAAGACATTACTCCTAGTCTTATGCTGACATGATGAATAATAAATAAATTATGGGCATAGGAGCCATCAAAAAACAAACTCAACAGAAATTATTAAAAATGAAATCAGTCAAATGCAGAGGGAGAGAGGAGGCAAGGGAAAAACAGGACATTGAGAGAAAGGCATTCAAACCTTCAGATTTCTTGACAGCATTCTTTCCAAAAACTAAAAGCAAGCTGAGCTGGAATCCAGTGCTGTGGTAAAGGCAGATGCATTCAGTTTTCTTAACTAAAAGTTTCAGGAAGAAGTAACTACAGCATCAGAGATGCTTTCTTAATGTGAAGGTGGACAAAATGGCGAGAGACAAAAACTGCCGAATTCAGCAGTAGCTAAGTCTATAAATGAGCTAAGCAATCTGTAAATGCAAACTTTTTCAAGCTGGAATTAAAGTAAAGCTCCTAAGTATTTTGGCAGCAAGCATGACTGAATCTCCTGCTACTCATTATATCAGTATCATCCATTAACATCACTGCACTTCGGGGTTTATTAGCATTTCCACTCTACAACATGATAGATGTTTATTAGTTGATTGTTTATCTGGGGATGGTGTGGATGAATGGAAGATGGTACATATGTTGAAACAGGGCACAAATATTCTCAGCTGAGAGATTTGGTTTATTGGTTTTTGATGTGCTCTAAGACATGTGATCAATTTCCTAAGACAGTTTGCTGGTTACCATATAGTCTGTGAGTATAATAGGACTTGCACTGCCACCTCTGCATAAGCTGCAGAAAACAGGGCAAGTCCAGTCTGAAAGGACTGGAATATGGCTGATTTTGATGCTTTTGATTCTGACAAGCGTGGCTTCAGAGCAGGTAACACAGTCCTTACGCTGTTCCAAGAGCAAGTCTAGGTCTGAGGAAAACACAACTCAACCCAACTGTTTTAGACTGGCTCATGTACATGGCCAGATGAGCCTTGCTACTGGCATAAAGGGGAGCTGAGGTGCCTACTCTTAGAGCAAGATGGCTGTTGGGCCAAGGAGATGAAAAGAGGCCTTCAGATTCTGAGATATATACTCATCTTCGAAGATTTATGCCTCTCTAGTTCCCCGCTCACTGGGTTCAGTAACTGCAGATCTATAACTGGCATACCTCCAGCTCAGAGTACTTCTCGACTACAGAGTCAGAAGCAACTTCTTGTCTTGGTTTGAAAGACAGGTGTCTGGCAAGGAAGGCAGGAACCTCCCTTGGAATGGAGAATATGACCCCCTTCCCTCCGAATCATTGTAACTTTGAAATTAAGGGGCTTTCAGGCAACGATATGGGAAAAGGAATAACAGTTCTTTACTAGAATAAATATATATATACACATTACAAGGCAAACAAACAACAACAGCAGCAACAACAAATAGTACCAGAAACCCAGTGACAGCCCTCTCTTGGCCACAGGCACTTTCCCCTTTGGTGTAGTTACGGTCACAGCTGGCAGGGGCGCTAGTGGCTCCCGGCCGGACAGGGCAATGATTCCCCCGCGGCTGCAGGGGGCGCTGTGGCGCGAGCTCAGTCGCGTCTCCCTCACGTGGTAATGGCGGGCAAGCCGGCGGAAGGGATGGAAAAGGGGCTTCCTTTACAAACCTCCAGGGGCAGCCAGGTCTGGTCCCCCTCTGGATGGCAAGATGGGCTGTAGCAGGAACCTCGGAATGGCGGCTGTGATGGCAGAGGCGGGCACACCCGGGGTAGCAAACAAAATGTAGCAGAAACTCTGTAGCTGTAGCAGGAGCCGAGGGATGTCCAGGCAGGCAGGGGGTGCGGGGTTACCATGTAGCAAAAACCCCAGAGCAGTGGGAGAGAAGCAGCAGGGGTGGGCCGCGCAGCCCGGCTCCTTGAACACGGCGATGAGAGGCTCCCTCTGATGGGGGTCAGGGCGCTGGGTTTTCCCCTGAGGCACCCTCGTACATGGTGAGGGTCCTGTCTAGTGAGGTTGGGTGTTAATAAGGTCCCAGTCCAAAGGCTGCTCTTACGAGCAGAACTTCAGTAATGGTAGAAGAAGACAGCAGGAGATGAAACCCCATATTAGTGGTGAATTCTCCTCACAGCAACCGCAGCCTGTCTCGCCTCCAACGTCGAGGGAGAGAGAGCGAGAGGAGCCAAGCCCAGACCCTCAGTGCCCGTGAGATTTTCTTTGCCCTTCCAAAGAGAAAACCCCCTGGGTAAGAGAGTAAGCTGCACCCTTCCCCCACGTTGGCCATTTCTTGTGTCTCTTAAGTACCGGTCGTTATTATCTCTTAGCAGGTTATCGGACAAAATTCCAGGAGAGAAAAAAAAAACAAAAGGAAAAATCTTAACCCTCAACACTTGTCCTTTAGTTTATGTACTCACTGAACTTTTGAAGAGGTGCCCCCCGTGGGGGGGTGGGCATGAGTGGATGCGTGGGGCACGGGGTTTCTCTGTCCCTGTTCCCTTGGTCATGTGTACCCCAAATCCCGTCCCCTATTGGTCAGTTTGAATGTAGCCCGAGGGAATCCTGTACTTAAGGGAGTGTTCACGGGACCCCGGGGGGGTTGTTCCAGACCTGTTCAGGGGGCAGGTCGCTGTCGGAGTCCCTGCTGGGCTCCGGCCATGTGCGGCCAGGGGGAATAAAATCTGAAAACATCTATCAAATATCGTCTCCTTGATTCTTCCACGGGCCAAGGCTGTCTCCCGGGGAAAGGTTGCAGCCACCCCACTGCAACAAACTTTATTCTCTCCCACAGCAGACTAACACCTATCAGCTTCAGCAGAATTAGTCTTGGTTCAGACTGGTGTAAGAGCAGGAAGAAGTGAAATGTATTTAAATGATTCTGGTACTTTCTCTCTGCTCTAATTTTCATAGAGAGTAAATACAAGTAAGCCAGACCAGCTCCATGGTGTTTTCTCCAGTGTCAATTGTCAGAATTAGCTCAAAGGAATCAAAGCATGAAGATCCTCACTCACCTTGTGGGGGTCCTACAGTCTCCCTGGGAACATCTACAAGTGACTTTACAAGGAAAGAGACATCATCCCACCTGATCAGTGAACTCTCCACTGAGGAGGTCTGTCTCTCTTCACTGCCACTGGGCATGTTAGCTTCTAAATTAAATATCCCTATTGGGTGATGAAATTTAGAGAATTCTAGCCCAGAAAATTAAACAGTGAAAGGTTTAGTCATGCAAGTGCACTGTTCTTTATCTTGAAAGATGTATTAGTATGTAATTGCAATGTCTCAGTGGGAGGTTATCCCAGTTTTAGGAAAGTGGGATAAGAGTGGTGAGCGAGCTGCAGCAATTCTGTTCCTAAACCACAAAATGGACTCACCTTGCCTTAGCCCAGGCCTTTATGCCTTAGCCCTTGAACATCTCCTGATGTTGAGAGAACTCCTGAATAGCTGCTGTTAGCATTTAATTTGGCTTCAAACATGTTAAGAATGTTAAGTCTGAATGACACAAGCAGGAGAATTTGTGTACTGATCTCAGGAACAGTTCATTTACGTACAGACATCTCCCTCCAGGTGTTCAGGAACCGGACAGACACAGTCAGGATGATCATAACTTGCCATTTGACAAAATATCCTGCCATCCCTGAACAGGATGTGCTGTCACCATGCACCTGCAGTAACCATCTTCCCCCCACAGATGGGCTGCTGACTACCCAGCATTCCCCAAGACAGGGACATATTGCCTCACCTTCCGCCTTTCCAAGACTGCCAGTTAGTTGCTCCTGCTTTTAAATTAAAAACAGCTCCTAATACATGCTCTCCTGGTACACTGGCAACATGCGCAGTCTTTTTGGCACACCCCGTATAGAAGTCCTCCTGCCTTGGAAAGTTCTGTCTTTCCTTGAGAGACTGCAATGTAATGTAAGAGCAGTTTTGGCTAGGAAGGAGGCTGATACTGTTAAGATTGATCATGCTGAGCAATGAAGCTTGGCTATGACCTTATCAACAAGGAATTTTACAACTATGCAGGAGACAAAGCATAATGACCTGGACAAACTCAGTGTCCTGGCAAAGAGCACAAGAACAAGCAAAAGTTGACTCATGGCAGTAGAAATCTGCCCGTGCATCATCATGACTAAACTATAATTAGACACCTCCATTTTTTAAAAATCACTTGTGATTCTTTTTAAGGGCTGGCAAAATCAGTGAAAATTCCCTACAAGTTCATACAGACATACTTTTTATGTGACTTTGAAACCATTTTTATTCTGAAGTAAAAAAAAGTTCTCACAATGCCTAGTTTCTTTCAACTGGTGAATAACTAAAGGACAGGAACTGGTAATATCACTAACTGATAGAACAGTACGGGGAAAAAATGGTGAGTTTCACAACAATCACTCTACATTGTGTTATATTAAAATATCAAGAGGCATGTGTCAGCTGAGCCACAAGCAACCATGAAAAATACATTGTTTATGAAAAAGACAAGCCCTTCAAGGGCTATTACAAACTTTCCCAGCATCAGCAGGAATAGGGATGTTATTTAACCACCGACTGCCACCACACCTGACTTCCAACAGTAGAATGATACAAGAGCATTTGTATTTTCCTTGGTCTTTTGCTATGTTTCTTTGCATATGGGCAAGAACAAATGAGGGCTGCACATCTTCACTAGCACCTTGAGGAACTGCTGTCCCTGAAAAGCAGTTACATTTACTTTGGAGACTGGCCCAAGCATTCTAAACCTGGTTCCATTTTTCTGTGGACAGGCTCCTCTGAAATAGCGTTTGCAATGACTGCTAGAGGAAGCCTGTCAGACCTGTAGAGCAGTTCCATAAGAGCTTCAAGCCACAGGATGTGAATCAAGTTCCACCCCAAAGCTGCTGAACCAGGCATGCACAGTAATTCAGGTCTACCAGAAAATCTGCCTGGATACACCAAAATTCCTTTGGACAAGCACTGGTTTCCATCTCACAGGCTGTCACATCCTGCTGGCTATCACACAGTGGTCAAGACATGACTATCTGCAGAGCTAAATGTTTTAAGGCAACTTTAGGATTATGTGACTACTGGATCACATTGCACCATTCAGAAAACCTAATTCAGGAATACTTGCATGAAGTTTACAATTTCTTCCCATTCTGAAGCCAAAGTGAAACCTCAATTTAAATGTCTCAAGTAATAGCACCTACTATTTTACTGGGTTCATGGCTTTCCATCTTGAAAATCCTCATTTTATTTCCAGCTTTAGCTTCCAGCCACTTGTGCCTTTTTCCCAGCTACATGGAATAGGTGCCTGCTAATTCAGATGTTACTTTACTGAAAGGCAGGGACAGTGATACTGGTTTTCTCCATACCCACAGCAGGCACCAAGCTTGGGGTAGAATATAAGGTAGCACTTTTAACAGCTTCAACAGCCGTCTTGGGCCAAATCAGCTTCTTGTATTTCTGGGAAATTCAGTGCTTTTTCTATTGATCCCTGAACCCTGCTCAGTACTAGACCAAAAATGAACAGGGCCAGAGAATCCATCAGAAATTTATATTTTACCTTCAGGATTTTGTGCACTGAAGCCAAATTCTCTTGATTCAGGTCAGGGGATTTTCCAAGAAGACAGTCGCCTCACATAAAATTAACCTGTTATATTAACTAATGGTGTGTAAATAAAACCCATTTCAGTTACACTAAATCTATATTCAAAAAACTGTTATTCCTAATAAAGAGCGGAGTCAGCAGGAAGGCCACCTATGGTGCTATGTTAAACTTCCAGTAAGAGGCACTGCTCTTTGATAAAATAGCTTTGCAAACTCTTTTATCACTGGTTTTGCTTTCAAACCTACTAAAGTGATAGTAATAACTAGAAGTAAATGAAAAGAACATGAGCATTTCAGTCAGGTATCTGTAATATCACAGTCTGCAGGAGTGATGGTTCAGCAGTGCATCGACAGACCTGTGCTGAGATAAAATGAGCTGCCATCGAAGCAAAGACCCAGGAGTAGCATTAGCACAGTTGAAGGGAAGAAGACCCTACATGTTGCCTTCATCCTAAGGCTCCAAAGGATGGTGCAGTTCACCTAGTCTGACATCTCCTAGAACACCACTGTGGCATTCAACTAATTGGAGACTAATAACTTATTTTCAGGTAAAGCTTGACCTTCCAGAAGAGGTATCCTGCTCTGGGGGCTCCCATGAAACAGCAAATCCTCTGTTTCCTTTGGTCAGCCCTTCAAAGAGTTAAATCTCCTTCCCTCTCCCTTAAAACCTTCAGCCTGTTTTGTGACTTGAATTGCTCAGGAGTTTCATCTGCCAGCTGTAGCCGGGATTGGAAGGGCCTCTGACATGGCCAGAATTTCTGATGGTCACCTCAATGTTCTAGGATTTTTGTATTTTAAGCAGATTTAGGGAGCCAAAGTGGGCTGAGTGTGCAGGAGCATGTGTCATTCATGTGCAATGCAGCGTACAATCCAGCCTTTCACTCTCCCAGCTCCCAGCCATTCGCATTCTGGCAACATCTCACTTTAAGTCCCCAAATACCCCCAGCCCAACAAAGAACAAATACCAGCTTCTCTGAAGCTACAGCAGAGAGAAAATGACAGCTAAAAAAATGCATAAGGCCAACTTCAAAGTTGTTGAATTTGGTGCTTGGGCTTTGAAAAACCTGTCATTTGGGAGGAAGGGTGGGAGGCTGCTCTTTCCCCCTCGTTTTCATTAAACAGCTTTTCAGAACTTGGGAGAGCTACAGCTCTCATTATACATTCCTCCTTCTGGAAATAAATACTTGTGTGGGTTGTCACATTAGTCAGTAGATAGATGACAAAAACAAATTACAGCCTGGCACGGAGCCATGCACTGTGTGCATATGTGTTACAATGGAGTATCTGCTATTAAGCATGTGGTTGGTTCTGCATGTCAGAGGGTGGAGTTTTCTCCAGGAGCAGAAGTCCTACAATGAGGGACTTTCTAAAGAAGAAACAGAGAATCACGACTGTGTTTCATTCCTTTCCCCTCAAGGAGATATTACACAAACTCCCCATATGGCTCATTGCTGCACAGAGAAATACTATTCTTTCAATGGTTCTTCCAGCTCTCTGAAGTCAAAAACAAGCTAAGTAGTCCCACAGCTCACTTCAGCCTTTAAATGAACTGGGGCTTTCCAGAGGGATGGGAACCAAAAATTTATTAGTCCCTTCTTTCTCTCTCATTGTACGCGTTTCAGTCTGTTTTGGTGTCAGTTATGATGCCCAAATCAAATTATTTTTCAAAAAATAACAAGATTTAAAAACCATGCCCAGTGTCCAACCCTTACCATGAACAACTAGTTTTTTCAATCTGAGAGATCAGCATCCTGGATTATTACCCAGCTGATCCTCTGCAGAAAAGATGAGCCATACTGCACATTCCTGCCCCCATGTTTTGCATGTATGAAAATATGAGCCAGGGAAGTTATTCAACAAATAATCAAAATTCTGCCCTAACCTGAATAAAAAGAGGATTGTTTTTGAGAACCTAAAGGCAGAGGAGAGTAAGTTGCATGATCAGATTATCTGATGAGGATATTTCAATGAGTAAATGGAGTTATTTCAATTGTTTCTGGAACAGCTTGAGGATCTGTTGTTGCTGTGACATGCCTTCCCATTGCTGTGCTACAATAACTCTGGAGCTGTAGTGGAAACTACAGTGTGGGACCTACAACTGCATCATTCCTCACCAGAGAGGGATAAGAAAGAAACTCATAGCCTGCCTTCTACCCATTTCTCTAACCTTAAGATACCTTTATGTTGTCCTTGTCTCTAACTTTAGGATACCTTAACACACCACAATGTAAAGGCTACACATAATTTTTAGTAGGACAGCACCAGTAACATCATTGTTCAAGTATTTCTGAACAGGTCACTGAATGCAAATGAACAAAATTTAAAAACCAATCAAACCCAAAAGCCTTTTTACCATTTACATTCAGAATATTGACAAAACAAATGCATTCAAATGCTGTATCCCCAACTAATCACAGAAACAACTTAAAAATATGGGACTTTAAAAAAATAATAAATTATGGGGGTTTGCCACCTTTAATAATTCTGTAGGAGTGGTGTGGTCAAGCTTTCAGAAATAATCACTAGAAATTCAATTATTTGTACAAATTACAGTGGAGAATTTATGCAGTCACATGATTCCAGCAGCTAGGGCTTAAAAAAGAAAGTCAAGCATTGTATGACACACAATATCCATGCTAGGGTTGGCGGCGCTCCATGTATATGTTGTAAACTCAAACTGGGCAATGAAAGGAAATTTTCCAGCACCACTTTACCTTATGCTGCTGTTCAAAGCTCACATTTCAGTCCATACTCATTCTTGGTGAGTCACAAGCTTTTCAAGCTTCTAACATTTGTGTATCAAACCAGGCCAGAACTTTAGTTACTGTAAGCAGTGACAAGCATCAGTGTTCCTCTGAATCATCATTACCACACCATGTTTGAAGGACTCTGCACAAGGGTTAAGGACTGGGTATACATGTGAATATTCAGGTGAATTAAGCACACTGAAGCCAATTTTGCACCTCCTAAGGATCAATACTCACACACTACTTGTGATTTTAGAGACTATCTTGGCAATGTTTGTCAGCTTATGTCAAGGACACTGTGTTCTGGATTCACATTGATGGGATCTGGAATTCCAACGTCCTAAGTGCTTCTGTGACTCAGGGCCCAAGTTTTCATACAGTGCTTAATCCAGGCAACTATGTGTTAGTGCTGTTATAAAATACTCATATTATGTGATAAAAAACCCCTTCAGTTTGAATCACCTCTTTGCTATGAGACACTTACACAGCACTGCACCAGCACCTCAGAGTTACATAGAGGTAGTTATTTACTTGAGGGGGTTTTGCTTGTTTGTTTGAACCAAACTGCAACAATGAAAGAAAACATAGGCAGTAGTGAACTTTTGTTTACAGATATATAATATTGCCAGATTTTATGCTTTACAGGATTTTGCTAACTCCAGCAGAGCTCAGAAATAATACCAGTTTTTAAAATTCCTCTCCAAGAAAACAATAACATCCCCAGCTAACATCCACAACAGGGAACTTGGAGCCACCAGGTGGGAAAGTGTCTGGTTTGTTCCTGTTATTTTATTTTGTTTTATTTTATTTATAGCTCATTGCTAACACAAGCACACACAAACGCATGTTTAATAAGTGCCCTTGATGGCATCCATGTAGGTCTTTCTGTCTTAATGATTGGTCTGTAATGAAATATTTGAAAGCACTGGCCTGCCTCACAATACACTTCGCACATAAATGCAAATCATTAAGAAATATGAGCATTGTCTTTCAGACAGCTTCAGGTCACTGTACAGTCTCCTGTATTTTGTTTTGTTTTTTATAATAGTAGTTAATGATGACTACTTACAGCGGACTGGTAATGATTTTCAAGCTCTCCCATTTCTCTTCACTATATCCATTTCAAAGGCTCTAGACTAAATTAATCAATATTTTTTAATTATATGAATATACTGGTGAATTTTAGCACTCAGTGTTGTCCTTTCAGAGGACAGAACTGCAGGAATCTTTTTCTTTGTCTTTCAGCCACCAGGGACAATTGCTGGGACTGAAGTGCCCCTGTGCCACAGAATCATTGAATCAGTAAGGTTGGAAAAGACCTTTGGGATCACTGAGTCCAGCTGTAAAGTTCTGAATATCCAATTAGATTTGGGGGTCTGGAACAGTGAATCAGACCAGATCTCTCACAACATTGTATCTGAAAAGGTATCTGGGTGGAGGAGTGAAAGCCTCACTATATCTGGTTTAATAATTGTAGCAGTGCCTTTTTGTTTGCGTTTATATTTCATATTCAGTTCGCATTTTGTATCCCAGTTGGTTCGTTCCATGTACCCCCTTCCTATATCCCCCGATGATATGTCCCCTGGTTGTTCCTCCCTCGAGGCGTGTCCCTTGCCTTCCCCCCATCCCTGGGAGGCATGTCTGTCATCTCGGGACCCAGCCTAGCTTCTAGAAAGTCCTAGGCTGGGCGTCGAGTGGTTGGCTGTGTCTCCCAGAAATCCCCCCCTCTCCTGAGAATTGGTCCCTAGAAGTGTCCTTTATTCCTCAAGCCATCCCCTGAATCTGCCCCACTGGTCCTTCCTCATCTCCTGACCCTTTCTCCAGCCCCCTTTATGAGAGCGGTCCGTGCGCTATTCGGGGCTCTGCAGAGACAGATCTCCCAGGGTGAGGGGGCTCAGCCAGGGTCCCCAATAAACTTGGTCGACAATCCCCTCTCAGAGTCCTGTCTTCCTTCTCGCCGTTGTCGCATGCCTGCTGGTGTGCTTAGCACAGGAGTGGATCCAAAGGAGCGAGGAAAAGAAGCCCACGGGATCGGCGGGATCTGTCCTCAGACTAAGCCGTACCCATCCTGGTGCCGGCGGGGGCAGGGAGCCGGGTCACCGGAGGGACAGCTCCGGGTGTAAACGCACCCCGCGACAAATAATATTTTGGGTTCTAGATTTTCCTTCTCAGCTTTGCACTTACCAAAAACAATAGCAGCTCCCAAACTATAAAATCAGGGAACGTGGCTGCACTGTTTCTGTTGGGAGCCCTCCAAACACTGCTCAAAAGTGAACAGCTTCAGTGCTGAATAGTCAGTCTCAGTGCACAAGATCAGGCTTTATGAAAAGTGCTGAATCAGTTAATAAATAGCACAGGGAGCTTTTGGTTCAGGTGACAGGTTCTCAACACTTTTCAGGAAAAAACTGGACAAGTACAAAATAAATTGAAGCAGAGTAGATAATTTAGATAGTCCAGTCTCTGCTCTGGATTGTATCTGTGTATCTCCTGAGATTATTTCTGTGGCTTCCAACTGTGGTCCTAATTCTGAAAACTTGTCAGGGAAGGCCAGACATCAGGAGGAACATCTCACATTACTAAATATGTCAGATGAGGACAGAGAGAGGAACTGAAAAATAATAATTTCAGCAAGACCAAACTAGAAGTGTGTCTTTATCTTTTGAGGACTTACCCATTTAGCAGGAGATTTGGCTATATGGTTCCCTTTTACAGCACAGAGCCACAACTTTGCTTCAGGGAGCTGTGCTGTAACAGATTCCTTGGAGAATTCTGATATGCCCAGGTTTCATGCCTGTGCACAGCTGAAGGACTTCTTCATTTACCTCCTTCTTTCAGTGAGTCCATCTTGGTATGTATTAACAATTTGAGCATGATGAGGGTTTTTCAGCTTTCTTCCTTTTTTTTAACAATCAGATTCTAACTTTCTAAATTTCATATTACCTAATGGGCACTTAATCTGCTTTTTAAAGATGCATACTAGGAGAAAAACTACAGATTCCAGTTTCTGAATAAAAAATGGTTCTTCCATGTTAAGAAAAAGGTTTAAGGTGAAGACAAATTTAAAAGAAGAACCTCAAGAAAAACTGTTTCTAAAGACCATTTCTATGCCAAATGTGTCGCAAAGAGGAAAGAGAAGAGAAACAATATATTGTAATACAGTAATTGTAATGCAACACTAAATCATCTGCAGTCTCTGCTTGTCCTTTTTTCAACACTTCTACCATGCCTTTTTTCCTCCTTCTTCTTCCTAGATGTCTTGGTTTGAAAGACATATGTCTGCCAAGGAAGGCAGGAGCCTCCCTTGGAATGGAAAATGTAAACCCCTTCCCTCCAAATTATTATGTTTTGAAATTAAAGGGCTTTCAGGCAATTATATGAGAAATAGGAATAACAGTTCTTTACTTATATATATATAACAAAGCAATAATTCAGAAATACTACCTTAACCTGACAGAGTCAGGATACAACCTGATACCCTGCCAGGCAGGGTGGTGGTAGCAGTCCAGTTAGGTGTTCTCTTTGAAGTGGTTCTGTTGAAGCGGTGATCCTGTAGAAAGGTATGGGCCTCCTCAGAAGGTCCAGTGCTGGTTGTGTAGCTCTTGTCCTCTGGGAACCCAGTCGGTAAGGCCACTTCTGTGGTTCCAAACCCTAGATTATATCCAGGTGGGAATGCTTGGTTCTTCCCCCTGGGCGGAGCATCTCCCAATGGGCTGATGTAATTCTATCAGTCATGCAGTGGGTCCTTGATTGCCAATTAAACAGAGATAGCTCCTGAAGGGAGTTATCAAGGATGAGTCATGGTAGGAGATAACAAGGACTGCCTCACTTGCTTTAAGAGCTTGTGAAGATGATAATAGAATACATATTTTTTGGTTACATCTTGTATTGTAACCTTATATTGTAACCTAGGACACTAGGGATTCTTGAATACATCTTCCTTCTTCCAAGTCTCACAGTTTTAATGCTAAAGTTCACCATATTTTCTAACTGGTGAGTTTTTATCTTTCTCAGTAGAAAAATAACTAAATGGAAAGTTCTGTTGTAATCAGCATCATTCTTCTCTGATGGCCAAACACAAACGATGGAGAATATAGATTAGAGAAGCAGGTCCTGACATTCTGCATCCTGAGCACTGTTCTGACCCCACCATTGCAAAAGGTTAGTGTTTGACCAGGAAAAGCTCCAGAGGTTCATAAGGTCCTGAAATAGCTTCATATGATGACCCAAGATAAGGAAAGCCTTAGACAAAAGGAATTATTGGAATTGTGTTGCTTCAGATTTGCATGGAACTGACACTGAATATGAAAGAGGTTTGCTAAATCTTAAGTGGCTCGGACAAAGTAGGTGAAGATTCATTGCTTCTGTCTCATCCAGTAAGAGCAAAGGCAATCCAATTAAACCTGTGGAAGCCAAGTTCAAAACAAAAAAGTCTTTCAGAAGGACACTGAGGGTGCTGAAAGCTCTCATGGGATCAGGGGAGGATTAGTGATCCTCATGAAAAAGAATGCCACACTGAGAATGTCTAAATACATGGTGACTATGTTTGGATCAGGAAATCTGAGATGAAATCATTGTCAGAAGAGTCTTTGATAAAATACCCTATATAACTGTCTTGCTCTTTGACTTGTCCCTACACATTCACCTCTGGCTGCTAACACAGACACAGTGCTAATGGACATCCAGTCTGACTCAGGGCAACCATTATTATGTTCTTATAATAGTAGTCAGGTTTTTGGTTTTTAATTTGATTTTCATGAATGATATGTAATTGAGAAGAACTCGGTTTGCAGAAAGCAGGATGGCTTTGAGGTCATAATGTTTAAGAACACCATTTTTTTTCAAATGCAAACCTGATTTTGAATCAGTGAGAGCTAGGTAAGTAGGGGAGTTCCTGGAGCCAGTTACTCTGAATAATTTTCCAAGTATTAAAATGTGGGTATTTGAAAGTCTTATGAGGAGGAAGAACAGTTCAGTCCTTGCTGACAATGAAAAAATAAAATAAAAAATATCTTAGGAGTCAACAGAACAACAGCTGCAGTTTTCAGAAGGGGTTATTTCTCATTTTGGTCAATCAGGAAAAATATCAATGCATAATTTTCTTTTTAAGGAAGACCTTTGTTTTCTAAATAATTTAATTCCTTTTGAAAAATCTCTCCCTTTCATGCAAATGCTGAGTTATCTATATTTTATCTCATTGGTTACTGTTTTGCTTTCGGCCTAACCTCAGTGAGCAGAGCTGAAGAAAATATGAAAAAGCAAAAGAGTCTGTCAGGAGACTGAACTGTTCTCCCAGCATGTGCTTTCTGAACTGAGGGTGTGAAAGTAGCTGTAAGCTGGCAAAAATTTTGAAGCCATTCTGCATCTTCTGCAGCCTGCCTGGGGTCACTGTTTTCTCTCCTATGTGACTGGCAGAAACTGCAGTGAAAAACACAGTGGGCTGTCCACATAGTCCTTGAGCACAAATAAACTGAATGTCCTTTCAGGACTATGCATTTGGGGGATCGGATATCTTCGTCATTTAAACTGGGGTTAAATAACACAGTGCAGGTGGGATGTGGTAATTTTGTAACTACACAGGAAATGGTAACATTTCCTGCACAACACCTACCTGTGAATAATCCTTTTTTCGTCTTTTTTTTTTTTTTTCCCCTGGTGAATGCAAGCAACCTTCTACTTTGATCAAATGCTAACAAGAGTGTCAAGAAGCGGAAAGTTCCCCCACTCCTGCACACAACATTTAAACAAATTAAATCAAGCTCAGGGAAGACTGCAGTGTTTGACTTTTGCTGAATTGGGAGGTTGTAATCGATTAAAGCACTGGGTATATTTTATATCCTGCTGTAGGACTCTGCTCTGCTTCTGCTGAAGTCAGAATTCAATCAGTAACTGCTATTAGATGGGAACCTTCCCCAGTTACATGCTTTTTTTCTCCCGTACAGTGATACGTGTGATCATTCAATGGTCATTAGACAGGGTCTGCTATTCTGCACCATGGTGATTAAAAATCTAACACTTCAGGGTCAGTCTTTACTCAATTAAAAACTTATTTAAATAAGTTTTTATTAGATTTGAATATTCCACATGAAATAGCAAGTGGATATTATCCCTAGAGTGTTGGCTAGGAATTAAATACTCTCAAAGTCCTGTATTTTTAGGCAATATAATCATTAACAGCCATGCCAAGAAGAGACAAGTTGGCAGCATCTGATGTGCTCATCAGATGTAGTCATAACAAACATCAGTAAATACCTGTGAGGTAAAATGACTTTCAGAAAGTGAAAGAATAGCAATTCATGGAAAAGTGTGAAAAAGTTTGCATCATGTTTCTTATAACATCTCTCCTGGAAACAAGACTTGTCTACACTTGTAACCACTCCAGTTAGCTGGGACAACTTAAATCTATGTCCTTATTTATTATACAGGTGTACACAAGATGTAACAGATACCAATAATGAAATCAAGGAGATACATACACACATATATGAGAACACACAAATTTTGATATACTTAGGTGTATGTATGTATATACATAAAAGTACATGCTAAAATGAACCACTTGACTGATGTGTATTATGATAAGGATTTATTATTTTAAGTACTTTTTATTCTACTGTATTACAAGCAATTTGTACAATGGAGCTTGACATGTTAAGTATCATTTCAGTAATTAGGTAATAACTGCACCAGTTCCTCAACAAATGTCTCCGCAGTTTGTCTTTGGCTGATTTTCTGATATTAATTTCTTACTCAAGCACCTTAAATGGCATTCATATGAAAGGAAAGTGAAAGCAAACAAAAACATGAGTCTTCAAATAAAAATATTTTTTCCTAGTTTATTTTTCTAGAAGTACAATGTTTGGATCTGTGGAATAAACCAGTGAGACTCATGGAGGAAATGTTTCATATTTCTATGAATGTCTCCACTAGAGGGTTACAAAAAAAAANNNNAAAAAAAAAAAAAAAAAAAAAAAAAAAAAAAAAAAAGAGGATCAACAAACTCTTGACTTGCCTCTTTGCCAAGCTACCACTTTTCTAAACGGCCCAACATATGTGTTATTTCAGACTCAGATCTTGTTTTGAAATGGGATTGCACATTTGAATCATAAGAATATTCCAATTCAGGAAAACAATTGGCACAAAAATAGGAAATACAATATGCCATTATACTTCCCAGTCCTCTTTTGGATACTACTGCCAGTGTATCTAACTAGAGGGATTGATTTTAAAGAACGACAGAGTGTCCCTCTGCCCTTTAAAATCTCTCCTTGGCCATAAACTCATATAAATGCAGTGAGGAAGGGGGGCCGGGGAAGGGGGGAAAGTAGCCTCCAAATGTCATGCTGAGAAAAATACCAAGGTCATGTGCAACAGTTTTGCAGAAGCAGCTGCAGTGTCGGGACAGTCACACACAAGTCCTTTACCCTCCTCCTTCACCATTCATCCACTATTTTAAGCCTTACCCATGAAAAGGCACAAGCTCAATTAAGAGTCCAGACTGAACCTTTGTTGAGCCATGAATCCAACTATATAACCAGTTGCAAACAGCCTCCACAGAAGTTACATTAGTAGCAAGAGTTGTACATGAAGCCAACTCCTGGCCAAGTGGGACTAAACATTCTATTTTCCTCCAACTCTATTTTTAGAAAGAACAACATGTATTACTGAAAATCATAAGCCGAAAATCAGCTTCAGATTCTTAGCTAACCAAGAAAGAAAGATCTTACAGTGTGAAATATAGTTAAAGATTACTTTTATAGTTTCAGTTCTCCTGAAGGAAACACCTTGGTTTTCCCTCTGCCGAAATGAATTCACAGGGCATCTTCTCCAGGGAGACATAAAGCCGCAATGGCTGATTCTTTCACTCTTTTCAAATACTACATAGAAATGTCATTGAGGAACTTTCCTAAAGCTTTATGAAAAAAAATCACACCACAGTGCTAGAGATACAAACAGAGAATTCAGTAATTGATATATTGATTAAAAGATTCCTTGTGGATTTTTTTTTTTTTTTTTTTTTTTAATTCTACACTTGATGTTTATTTTTCCCNNNTTTTTTTTTTTTTTAACTCTAGACTTGAATCTGTTTCTTCCACTCTGGAGACCAAGATTTCCTTTGTGCATAATTCACATTTATTGTTTCAGAAACACACATCTAGTGAGACAGTGTATTTTGCAAATGATGCAATATAAAGACTTCGCTTTTCTGCCTTAATTAGACCAAAAAAAAGAAGTAAATGCTAATTTTCTCATCTCATGCAGAACGTCACTCTGCTCTGTGCTCCAGGTCCCGGATTATATTCACACTTAAATTCACCATCTGATCTCCCACTGGAGAAACCTGCACTAGAACTGGAAATTGTTTCACAACTTAAATGTGCTGTGTTCCTCTAATGATACTATCAGAGACTATTTTAACACAGTCATTTTATGCCTTTTAGCATCATGTTGACACTCAGGAATCAAAAAAGTACATGAGCTGGGGACAATGCTAAATTAGTGGCAACTGATCCAAACCAAAAAATGAAAAAAACCCCTGCTGACTCTGGATCACAATTCACTAATGCATGCAAGGTAACAACAGATTGATTACTTTTTTGCCTCTTGGCAAATTTACAGTTAAATTGCTTCATTTGTAATGGAATCAATATTTCTAGTTATGTCAGTTATAATATTTAAAATATAATTATCTACAGTGGAAGTGAAAAAAGGATATAACCCAGTATTCTGGATTTATTCCAGTACAGTTTTCAGGTCAAAATACGTTATGAAAATAAAGAAATAGAAGCACAACAATGGTGGGTCCCAGGGACCTTGGGCAGTCATCTCACTTCAGCTTGGAGGCAGGCTCAAATCCATTCCAGTATATCCAGATATTCCCAACAGGTGTTTGTTCAACCCAGTCACTGAAAGATTGATTCTACAGCCACATTTAAATAATTGACACTTTTAAATACTCATTAAAGTAAATCCATCACCTTTTTTACCTCTGCTTCTGAACTGATATCCCTAATTTCCCATGTTCTAGAAAGGCTGGTTTTTGGGGTGCTCTTGTGCAGCAGCCTTTTTAAATTGCTGTAACTTAAGAAGCCATTGATTTCTAAATGCTAAAATGTACAGAAGCACTTGGCAGTGCATGAGATGCAGGAGACAGCTATGGAGACCTCTGGGCTCCATCACGGGATTTCTGTGTCACAGAGCACCTCTGTGTATATAGAGCCTGACAGCACTTTTTCATGTGTCTTCCATCCTGCAGGCAAGAAATGGATGATAAATCTTGACGGTTCCACCTCAAGTGGTTTCACTGTAGGTGATGTATGGCCAAGGACTGAGAAAATCAGCTTGGCCACACAGTATCTGCAGAGGATTAACTGAAGGGGTTGGTTCAGGGGCTGTGCATAGTCTTCCCAGTGTAAAAGCTGGAGTTCGGAAAATTAGCCTGAGAAGCATATGACCATGAGCATATTGTGGAGCAAGGTCATGCTGCCAGAACCAGAGAAACTGCAGATATAGGTGAAGAAAAATACCATCAGAGAGCAAGTCACACCAAGGCACAGGGATCCCTGACTTGCTAAGTAACATCCAAGAGCAGAAAGAGAACTGAAACAGGGGGGAAAAAAATTGTACATATTCATTATTTTGCCAAAACCTGTATATTTCTAAAGCTAGTTAAAAGATAAATGCTTTTGTGATCCTTACAAAATCGATGTTTACTGCTTTTTGCAATGACAAATTCCTTAAGAGATAAACAGTAAACAAGGTGTTCAATGCCCACAACTCTCCTGGAGACACAGATAGGAAATAGATGCACTCAGCACTGAAGAAAATTAAAACATACTTATGTAACGGTAAGGGAATTTACCAGTCTGCTGGGAAAAAATGGGTATTCATTTGTAAAACTTTCCTCTGCCCAGCCCAGTGCTTTTTCAATCCTGCAGCATTTTGAGCATGGATTACAATGATGGGCTGGTTGTGGAAATACACCCCCATAAACTCAAAATTAGTAAGTTCTGTGTCCCCTACAGTTGTGGAGGAGAGCAGTTACACACTGGATTTAGTATCACATCTACACCTGGCTCACTGATGTCTCACACTCTGCGTCCACATAACTAGAATTCAAAATGAAGATGCATCCAAGGGATTGATCCCATACAGCCTGATGGGGAAACACTTGGCATAATTATTTTCACAACATATAGATTAATCTGAGTACTTAAATTCTGCTTGCAATTTCCTAACTAACATTACTCGACTGCAGAATTTCTAATTACAAGTACTACCATTTCTAGTCTCCTGAAGCTCTGCCTGCTGTGTCTGCATCTGAGTTACCACATTTAAGGCCCTCTGCTGTCTCACTGCATTCTTCTCAGGCCTTCAAATGTTAATAAACTAGAATAACAAAACTGGAGGATAACAGTAGGTCTGAGTAGGGTGATAATACATTTCAATTTAAATTTAAAGCTTTTTAGTGGGGGGGGACACCTGAAAACTACTTTGGGCTTAACATAGGCAGCTATCTGAAACTACTGAGATTTTCTAATCAGACAACAAGGAACCTGAGCTGGAGGAAAGCAAGCAAGCAAGGAAGAAAGGAAGAAAGGAAGAGAGGAAGGAAGGAAGGAAGGAAGGAAGGAAGGAAGGAAGGAAGGAAGGTGGGTGGGTGGGTGCGTGGGTGGAGATCACCAACAAATTTGGATTCAACAAAGAGACCAGAGTGCCACTAAAGTAAATAAAACACACTCCCTATATTTGAGCTCCCTGCTCTTTGGTAGCTTTTGGAGTGGTCAGCATTCCACTCAAGACACACTCACACCAGTTTTTAGGTACTCCCAAACCCAACAGACAATGAAGTGATATGGAGCAGAAAACATAAAGTACTTTTGAATTTGTGACAGTAAAGCCTTATGGTATGAAAATGCAGTAAGGAAAATGCAATCTAACTCTGGCACAAATCAATAGAATCTAACTGCAGGGAGAATATTAATGTTATTACACAGTTAATCCATGGATGAATTTGTCTTAGTGAATTGTTAATGTTCTTTCTAAAACAAACAGGCCAGGTAATTTTGCTTCTTTTTTACCTTGAGAAGCTTCTTTCATTACATCTCCACATCTCTCTGAAAAAAGACTCACCATGACTAGTTTTTAAATCTAAAAAGCAAAAAACGTCTACAGTGGGGAAGAGGAACAGCAGAAAATTATACTTCACATGAGTTGTCATGGGTTAGCACCCTTCCTGCTCATCAGGTCTTTTTTTCTTTTGGCTCAGTTTTGTCGGGGAAGTGATGCTGCTGTAACAGGTGTTGTAACTTCCTCCAGAACTTCATAGAACCAATCAATTAACTAATTTGAATATAGACAGCTCTATTGAGCCACTGAGAGAAGGGTTACGCCTCTGTAAAATACAGCATTTAAAGAGGGACAAGGCGGGAATCGCTCTCTTGCTCTTCCGGTGTTGGTAGAGGTAACTGAGGGCCCACTCAGCCCCCGGTGGGGGAGTTGGGCTGGCCCGGCGGGGCCCGGCTGGGCCCTGCCTACGCAAATCTGTGCAGCCCAGCGGGGCGCCGGGCTGGGCCATGGTCCAGCTCTGCCTTGGGGCCATGGCCTTTCTCCCCTTGGCCCTGGTGGGCCCGGTCCACAGCCCCCACCCTGGTGGGCCGGCCTCTCCCGGTGGGCCGGCCTCTCCCAGTGGGCCGGGCTAGGCCCTGGCTGCTGGGTCCCAGGGGTGGGGGGCCACAGCCCCAAGCTGCCGCTTAGCAGTGTGGGCTGAGATGCTCCCCTTCACTCTGAAAACCAGCTCCAGCTGCAAGGAGCTGCACAGCTGAAGCTTCGGCTCCATGAAAGACAAGGTCCTGTTTTCAAGGTCCCGGCACGGGAAGATTAACCCCTTCAGTGCTGTAAGTTTTTCCTCCGAGAGATGAAACCTGCAAATACCAATCCTTTCCCAGAGGCAAAGACACTTCAGCTTTTTCTTCTTCCCAGAAGAAAGGGCTGAAGCCTAGAGAGAAGAGATAGAGGAGATGCTAGAAGGCTGAAATTCTTTTGTAAAGATATGGTGATGGACTAAGATATATTAGAGACTCCCTTGTAACTTCATTATAAGCTTTGGGAGGGAAACAGCTTTCAAGCTGTCTGTGTTACAAAGGATAGATGAGGTGAACCAGAAAAACCTCTGTTCCACGAGCGAAAGTACCTGTGCTACATGTGGATAGATGAGGTACAGAAGGAAACCTTTGTTCCTAGAGATGAAGATGATTTTGGATCTTTTTTCCTCTCTCTTCTTCTTTCCTGGACTGCTTCACACCGAGGTGGAGGCCTGGAGGAGTGCCCACCTCGGCTATGCTCTGATGAGAGAAGCTACCTACGGAAGGACTTCAGATTTTTTTTTCCCAGGTGTTCTCTCTATAGCGAGGGGGGTTTATCTTAAAGATAGATGAAGAGAACTTTTGTTTTTCTGGAATTGCTCGTCCTTAAACGTATACCCCCTGTAGCTAAAAGGGAACCCTCGAACACAGTTGTGGAAAAGCTGTAATCGAGGAAAGGGACTCTCACATGTCAACAGAAAGCCACCCCAGACGGCGGTTGGGCTGTGATGTTGATGCCATGAGAAGACTGTTCTTGTGGAAAGGTTCCATAGCATGAGCAAAAGAGACTCCTCTCTCTAAATGGACTGATGAAGGACCGCTATAGAGCGGTAAACTGACTGGAATACTTTTAAGGCTGTGTTTTTGTATTATAGGTGGGTGGGGGAGGTGCTGGAGAAAAAGGGGGTTGTTTTGCTTAAATTCCTTTTTATTTCATTTTTCTTTTAGTTGTAGCAATAAACTTCATTATATTCTTTAAAGTTTGGTGCCTGCTTTGTATTCCTCCTGTTCTTATCTCACAGAGGAGGAATATGCAAACAAAACCATTACATGAATAAAATACAGCCTGCCAAGAGGAAAGATGATTTAATAAGTCAGTGCTGGGTTGTGGATTTGGAGTGCCAAAATCATTAAGGTCAGAATGCTGCAGTGAGTGGCAGGTGTAATATCCACCCCGTGCATGCTCATGCACCTCACTGTACACAGCACCGATCAAAGGCAGCCTTGAGAGGGCACATAACAATGAGATCATCCTTCAAAGAGGGAAGAAGAAAACTTGTGAAAAGGAACTGGCCAAATCCTTCATTATCAACAAGAGAGAAATTCCTGATGCTTTGATGACAGGCCTACTTGAACTGGGAGGGAACTGAGAGTTTCTGCAGTGCCTCTGTGTTGCAGATGCCTTAGAAACAATGCTACGACTTTTATGCTGCCCACCTATAGAACTCAAGGTGACCCAGCCACCTCTGGGGACAGGCAACACTGGATAAAAACATACCTACTCACTTGTTCTGACCCTGCCTTAGTCCTTGTTGAAGTGATTTCAAATGCTGGAACCGCACGTTCAGTCACTAAAGCAGTTTTACACAAGTCAGGCCTGGGGCCTCATCCTGGACTAACCATGGGTGCTGCCTTTAGGAACCACCCATCTTGCAGCTGACAACCCAAGACAGGAAGCTCAGTCCAGGAGACTAGAAAACTGACCTCTGATGATGTCAGAGAAGGAGGAAAAACTTGGGGAAAATACCAGTCTCTGTAATTTCATTTGGCCTCATGCACCCTGTTAATATCCAATTACTGAATGGGAGGGATAAGGTAAGCCTGTTTTGATTGCTTTAATGTGGCACAACTGTAACTTAATAAAGTTTTAGGTATTCTTCCTTGGATTTCTCAGTTTTATTGGTCTTGTTTTCTAAAAGCAATATCTGACTTCAAGATTACCTACACATGCTTTCAAGATTTAAACCACTTTATTATTCTCATCTGAAAAGGGATAACAGAGGGAGAAAATTTACACTTCAAATTTCTTGATAAAAACAGTGACTATGTCCAAATTCCATCTTTCTTATTCTCTAAATAATAATAATTATAATAATAATGATGATGATGTTATCTACTGGTGTCCCTCCTGTCCCCTATCTCATTTCTTTCCTCTGCCTGGAAGATCTAACATTGTTGGAGGTGTATAACATATTCCAGCTCATGCAAACAAAAGGAGCACAAAGATCACAAAGAAAAAGTACACAGAAGTTTTGAATTATTATTCACAAATAACACTAACAAATCACCTTCCAAATGAGCGTGATTTTCACCAGCATTTTGATTGCCTATTTTGCCAGGTGGCTTTTTGGGTTTTTGTCCTCCAGTTGTTATTAGGGAGTCACGTGGACACTGCTGTTTAACATTTACACTGCATTGTCTTCCCCTGATATATTCCTCTTCCTTCTCTCTTTTCCCTCTGTGTTCTTTCACTCTTTGTTCTGCCTGTGCCAAGGGCCCAGGCACACAAAAACCCAGTGGGACATGCCTGGAAGCAATAAGGATGGCAGTGAAGCAGCAGGCCTCTGTGTAGTAAAGTCTGTTGCAAAGTCTATTGCTCACCCATGTGCCACTTGGATTGACTTAGAGAATTCCTCTCTCATCCTAAAGAAATCTCACTGAAGACTGAGCCACCTGGCTCTCAGGAAGCTCCCAAAACTCACCCATGGCTGCTTCGGACAGAAATTTGATGGAATTTGCTTTGATAATGAAAAGAGGCTTGAACTCCAATGTAACAGTATCTTAATAAGGTTTGAAGACCTTTTTAATCATTTACAGAGGGGAGTAAAGCAGCCCTTTGTATAAAAGAACATCTTTTCTAAGTGCCCAATTTTAACTCTTAAAACTTTAATTCAAACTCTTAAATAGCCTTAAAACCTTAATTCAAAGCAACAGAGCTTTTCCTGTTTGTGCAGGCCTCAAATTTTCCCATGCAACTGTGAACATCAGGACTATATATTTGAGCATAGCAATAATATGACAGGCTTCCTCAGACCTTCTGAGCCTTTTGCTACCTCTCCCAGACCTCTCAGGTGATGCTGAAAGCCAATGATCTATTTTATTCTTTTCCATGGAGAAGTGGAAGCACTGGTCACCATAAAGCACCAGTAATAAACAGAGTCCTAATGATGCCCATTTCTTCCTGGAATCCCAAAGAATTTCTGAACCACTAATGAGTTCTATCACCCCTCTTCCTTTATAAAGTACCCAGCTATTACTGTAATTATTACTTCTGTAAATGACACAGAGAACTAGGCTTGGGAATATCAACAGAGACAATGCATAGGCTAAGAGGTATGTCCTAGACAAAACATGTCCTGAATATCTACTGGATCAAGCAGGATTTGGCACTGTGTAGCCAACCTAGTATAAAAAGTTGGTGTCAGAGGCAGGAACTGAGCCGAGACTACTGAGAAGTTAATTTATATGAAATACACTACAGAAAATGGATCTGGAAACTGGATAAAATATCCAGTGGAAATAAAAATATCCAGTGGAAAACATTATTGAACGAAGGATACTTTTGCAAGACTGTTTCACTCATCGACTCTGATTTGGGAATTACAAAACTCTTCAAGTTAAGTGAAAGACTGGAGGTGTGTCAGGGGAGGATTAGGCTGGATATCAGGGAAGGTTCTTCACCCAGAGGGTGGTGGGGCACTGAACAAGCTCCCCAGGGAATGGTCACAGCCCCAAGGCTGCCAGAGCTCCAGGAGCATTTGGACGACGCTCTAAGGCATAGGGTGGGATTGTTGGGGTGTCCTGGGCTGGGCCAGGAACTGGACTCAATGATTTTGATGGGTTGCTTCCAGCTCAGGATATTCTATGATTCTACAATTTTAATAAATCTCAGGTGGGATAAATTCTGCCAATGTACCTTAACCAAGGCAAAGGATCAGAAGAAATACACTGAAATTCACTCCAACTTCTTTTCTAGACACTTTACAGTTATTTACATATTGTCCTGAAAGGATCTTTAAATATCTGCTCTTTCTCTGCCTTAAGTAGGAAGGCTAATGAGTGAAAGCTGATTTTCCTACTGTTATGCAAAATCAGAGATGATTCTGGGCTCTAGTTGGAGATACAAGTGTGTGAATTACAACAGTCCCAAGCTCGTTCACATGCATAACAACACAGCTCCTATTAACATCACTGGAAAGACAAATGAGTTTGGAAAAGGAGTGTTTTCTTCAGCCAAAATAAGATCATGTAAATCTGCTTATAATAGGTATAACCAAAGCAACACCAGTTGAGGATCTTTTACTTTAGATGTTCAAAATTACAACTGAATTAATACCTGCACCTGAATTAATACTTTTAAGTTTTAAAAGTAAAATATCTTACATGATTTTAAAGCTGTTTTTCCTACTTGCTCCTTGCTGCCTAAAAAGTGTAGCTACATTGCCCTAACTGTCTTTGAGAGGCTCCATGGCTATACTCACTTCTTCATGTTTGGAGGTAAAGACACAGCAGCACATGCTGACCTCTTTGTTTCCCACTGTCAGATTTTCAAAACTTATCCATGTTAATTTCTGCTAGTTAAATTGGAATATTTAATAAAACCTGTGCTAGCAGCTGTAAAGCCTGCATGCTAAGGGGGGGGAAGGAGAGGCTTGTTGGCAGCTGGCACTTTTATTATGAGGCATTCAAAAAGCCTGACACATAATGCACTTTCCTAAGACACTGCATGCCTTCAGAAGAAATTGTAATAGCTAATGAGGTTTGGGCTTGCTTGTACATTTTATTCTCTGCTTTCTGGGGAGATGGATGCAGCATTTGATCTATCCTCTTCATGCAATATGAATTCAGATGGTGGCTGATAGGGTAGATTTGGAAGTAAGATTTATTTCAAAGTATGTTTCCATGTTTACACAGTCAGCATCATTTTTCACATCCACCTTTAACCATTAATCCTCTTTGGCAGTAGAAGTCAGGTTCTTAATTATATGAAATTTTTCATTGTAATGAAAAGAAACATAAAGATCCTTGTGAACACACTCACATTTATAACTTATTTACAATGTGTTTTCAGAGTTCCAATAATTCATGGTGCTAATGGTGGAAGACTTTACACACTAGCTGTAGTATTAATACCTTGAAAAAGTATTAGCCAAACTAGGAATTTCATTAGTCAACTTTTCATGTTAGATGTGCTCTGCTGGGATTTTGCTATATCAATCCTTACTTCACATTCTGACAATTTTTCTAACTAGCCTAAGATATTATTGTATTAGATGATGATTTACTCATTCTATTAAGCCTTGACACGAAATACTTTAATGCTAAATTAGTTCTTTCTTAAAAAGACTTTCCTCCTGGTAGAGGAAAAAACCCTGTTCCACTGAGAGACAAAAGATCTGAAAGAGCATGTATGTATTAATTGTCCGCCCTTTTCATGAAAGGAACACTTTACTTTTTTCATATGATGACAGGCTGCTTTTGAGGAAAAACTCCCAACAGAATCTATACATCTGTAAGTTTTCCTGCCAAAGAGCATAATGTTGCAGGAAAGTCTAAGTGCCTCTCTTGGGTTTTGTTTCTAATGTAAAAAGGACCAGTTGTGGTGTCAGCAAGGCCATAAGAAGTTAGAAGTCAAACTCTTAACATCCTGGGCAAGCCCATCAGGTCCATATTTGCACTGGACTCAAGGCTGTGCTATAAAACCTGTTTTTTGTCCATAGTAAGCCTTGTTCGAGTATCACAATAAACCAAGGGCCTAACATGCAGGAAGTGGGCTAGAGCTCAGCTGTGATATCAGTGATAGACAGGATTCTGTACTCATTCTCAGAGACAAGAGCTTTAGCAAACATGGATCTAATGAAGACACTATTTCCAATCACTACTCTTTTATAAATGAAAAACTCCTGACTGCCATTGAGAACTTGCCTTGGTCTGAATGATTGGACTCATAAATGTCGATCATACTGTTGCAGCCAGGTCCACTTGTGCTATAACTAAATACGTGCTCCCTAATGAAATCAGTAAAAATCACAATCATTTTTAAATTGTTTTCCTAAGTGACAGAAATATGTGGCTACTTCAATTGCATTAATTGCATCACTTTCATGAAGACAGTATTACTGGCTTCTTATTTCAGACTACTGGCATGTAGACTCATATTTCTTCTTATCAAAGAAAATAAGGGTCAATAATCTGTCTTAATCTAAAAAAAACAGAGAATGCTATGAAGTGTCTGGCAAGGTATTAATCTTCCTATGATGGTAAAGTTTGAAGAGAAGGCTTTCATATCCTGATGTATAATTTCTACTTTTGAGTGATGGCTACCCAACAATAGATATCTGACCCTGCTCTTCGTTGGTTGATGATGTAAAACATAGCTGCCAGGCTCCTTGTATAATGAGATTTTATTTGAACACTGAATACCTGAAGACCTAAGGACTCAAATCCCCTTCAGCATATTTTGGCATGAACACCTCAAAATCAAGCACAAGAAACACAAATCTCTTGTACTTGTTCTTTGTATCCTCAGATGGGATAGACACACCTGTAGCCATGACAAAGTAAGGGTATAAGATCTGATTTGTATAAAGTCAGACATACTGTCAGAGAACATAATCACATTAACAGCATTTAAGGATACTTCATGTTTTCCACAGCACCTTGCTACTGTCCTCAACTTGAATAAACCAGTATAACTCCACTGATACACCAATTTACACCTGTCAGTGCCCTGTTTACTCACTTTTAAACAATTATCTCACAGAAACTTCTCACCTATAGTTCTTGCCTCTGATCCTGGTTTATCCTCACAACCATGAACATTTGATAATGCATGCTGACTAGATCAACAGATACTTTCAGTAATTTATGATGAATATAAGTCCGGTCTACACACACAGAAATTACACCAATTTAACTAAATCAGTTTCTAAATCAGTTTATTTAAATTGGAGCAGCTTCCAAGCGAGAACGCATAAATTGGTTTAAGAATAGGTAAAATCATGTTAGCTTCATTCAGTTTAAAGAATGTCCGCACAACAGGATTGCAATGATTTTATTACAGAAGCCAATTTATTTCAACCAGTACTATTTGTGTGTCAGCCAGGCTACAGAGGCAAATGCAAATTGCAAAGCACAATACTAACTGTCAGTATTACTGCTCCCGGAAAGTAAGGAATGAATTAGTTTGAATAAGGTTTTCATTTGTTAATGAACAGCATACATGCAACAAATAAGCTAAGAAACAGTGATTTTTTTACATGACAGTTTTCCCCAGGCAGCTGTTATGCCATTAGTGATGAAATGTCATTGTTGCATTACAGTCATAGTGTGAAAATGATAAAATGTAAACATATTTAAACATTTTGATGATATTGTGATTATTGCTAATTTTTAGTTCTATTGCAACATGGATGGAAACAAAACCCTTCACTTTCCATTTGCAATCTTTTTTTTCCCCTTTCTTTCATTTTAGCTGTCTGAAGAATTTAATGCTTACTCATGTCAATAGGCATGCTAAGAAATTAGTCCTTTATTTTCAATATAAAACCTACAGATTGGTTAATTCTGTGGTGATAAAAGATTGAGATGACTCCCCTTCCATCCTAATCCTCCACAACCAGCTAAAGGCATCTGAGTATTGATTGAAGATGTGTGTAAACTGAACAATATCCAAAAGTTTCCAGTGCTAATTCCCAGGCAAAAGGCAGAACTCAAGTTTCCTGATATGAAGGCAGTCCCCTTAGTAAGAGTGACCTGAGTTTGAAGAGAGGGAAAATGCTGTTTGATCTGGAGGATATCAGAAAATAGCCAGATTTGAAAGCTCTTTTCTCTTTTCTTTTCTTT
>VYZQ01016099.1:0-12191 GCA_013400655.1 Mystacornis crossleyi | reverse complement strand
ATGGTTTGGGATGGAGCTTTGCCAGGAGGGGGTGGCGTGACCTGATCCATCCAAACGCCCTTCAGATGTCAAACGTCTCCTCGGAAGGTGCAGCTTCAGCCAAGACAGGATCCCACGGGCTCCTCCATCCCTCCGGTCAGGCCTTTCTTCCCATGGGATTAAATTTGCAGCCCTGATTTGTGAGAACTGCTTGGAGTCACTGCAAAATCCCAGAATGGTTTGGGTTGGAAAGGACCTGAAGGATCATCTCATTCCCACCCCCTGCCACGGGCAGGGACACCTTCCACAATCCCAGGGTGCTCCAAGCCCCATCCCACCTGGCCCTGGACACTTCCAGGGATGGAGCAGCCACAGCTTTTCCAGGAACTCTATTCCAGGGCCTCCCACCCTCACAGGGAAGAATTTCCTCTCCTGACCCATTTCACAAAGGCTGGGTCTGATGCCCCAGGGGAATTCCAGCGGGATTGTACCTTCCTGGGGGAATTCTCTCCTTCAGAAGAGCCAGCTGGTCACAGCAGAGCAACACAAACCATCCCTTTCCACACGACCCTTCCAAGGCTGTGCAGAGAGGGGGCTTTCCTTGGAGGTGCAGCCTAAAAAGCAGTGGAATATGCCCCAAATTATGGGAAAACTCCTGATCCCAGGCAGCCGAGCGGGGCACGGCGCTAGTTCAGCACACAGAAGTTGGAGCTCTGTCTCATGGAGAATAATTAAGATTTTTCTCCTGCCCAAGGGGATAAATAACACGGGCAAAGTATCCCGTAAGGAAACATCTTTCCCTTCAGGACCAGATTTCGGATACTCAGCGCTGCCTGGAAGAGCTGATAAGCCCCCAGTCTAGAAACCATCCCTCAGCCCTTTTTCCATGTGCTTCTCCCTCCTCAGAGCTGTCAGACAGGACACAAAGGTCGGCTTTCCTATTTTTAAAAGCTTTGCCTTGGATGATATTCATGAATTTTGATTGTCGAGGGCAGGCCCCGGCGCCTCCAGCCAAAAGAAGCAGCTGCGGCGCTGTTTGCCTGGAACAGAGTCTGCTTCTGGAGAGAACTCCCAGGTGGTTCAAGAGCAAATGAGTGTCAGGAGATCACATCTTGTTCTCTCCCGGGGTTTTATTTGTTTTCCTCTCCAGCTCTTCCTCCCCCCGGGCTCCTCTTGCTCCTTGGATGATGCTGCGGCCTCGTGTCCTGTCAGCGCGGGGTCGGGGCCGGGCCAGGCCGCGGAATTCAAACCTGCGGATTTCTTTGTGGGTTTGTAAGAAAGAAACGTTCCAGCACTCACGGCAGAGATCTTAATTCCTCTTTTCCTCAAAGCTGAGAGGGGATTCCAGGTTTCTCCTGACGCAGAGTGGAAAAGGGAGAAGGTTGTCCACGATAAAACATCCTCCACTCTGCCAGTCAAAAGCTTTGCTGCTCCTGCCCCTACTTCTCTCAAATTCAGACTGTTTTGGGTTCTAAATGGAAGTGTCACTGAAAGATGAGCTTTGAATCTGAATTTTAGGTAATTAATCAGGGAAAATTCTCCTTCTGCGGGTGCCAGCATCGGGAATGGGACAGAGGGATTGTGATTTTAGCTTAGAATTTTTTCTCCTTCCAAGAGCAGCACAGAGAGCCCAGCCTGAGCTCACCTTTCAGGTATTCTCAGGCCTCTAAACCGAAATGTTCCTTCACAGACACTTTGGTTTTAATTCGTTCTCCGTGAAAAAACAAACGGAGGGAGCAGTGAGTGAGGTGGGACTGGAGAAAGACCATCAGCCTTCTGCAGGAATTCACTGCTGGGGATCCTGGAGAGGTGAGGAAACACGGAGTAAAAGTTCCTCACACATAAACTGTGACAACTCGAGGCACAGCAGCGCCTGTTGGTTTAATTAAAATTAATTTCTTTTCACGTTCTTCCTGCCTATTGCAACCCCTGTTATTAAGAGTCCAAAAATAATTGCTGGCTTTGAGGCACTAGGAGCAAATAGTTTAATTCAAATACAACTGGGTGAATTTTACAAATAGGATTTCACCAATTTGAGCAGGTAAAACCCCATCTCTTGCCTGTGGGATTTTTTCCTAGCTCTTGAAAATCTGTGACTGAGACATCGGTTGATTTTTCCAGAAAAAGGGAAAGAATAGGAAAGGGGAAAAGAAGAAAAGAAGAAAAAGAAATGAAGCTTTCATCAGGTTCAGATCCAAGTGCTGCTTGGGTTCAGGTTTAGTTCAAAAGTGGATGTCTAGGTCTTGTTTTTCCTGACACACTTCCCTCATCCCAATCCAAACTGCTCCGAATCTGTCCGCGGGGAGCCTGAGGAAGAAACGGCTCTGTTTGAGTTGAATCAGAGCAGCAGCTCCGCCGCCTGCCAGAAATCCTGACCTTTCCCAGTCGGAGGCAAATTGTCCTGAGTCTGTCCCATTTTCCAGTAAATCTCCGCTGGCACTTCGGCTTTCAGCCTTCTCCGTGAAAACCCAGCCTAGGTGAGTTCACAGGTGTTTCTTTACGCTTTCCATCCCATCCTTTTCCCTCAATCCTCGGGGACTGCACCAATTAACTCAGCCTGAGCTGAGCAGGAGGTGTGATCCTGGTAGCAATTAAAAAACATAAATTAAATACATTTATGAAAGTTTCACATCTGCAGAGCTCGCTTGGAGACGGCTCCCTTTCCAAGAGGGATCTCCCACGGCTGCTGGGTGGAATCTGGGGCGAGCCTGAGTGACCTGCTGCTTTCCTCTGGGAGTCTCCTGGATATTTACGGAGCATGGAGTCCATCAGCTGGAAATGACTTTATGGAACCTCTCACTTCATTATTTTCAGGGAAACTGCAGCTTTGTGTCCTGATGCTGGAGCGTCAGGTGTGAGGGAAAAACCTGAGCAAACACTGCTTCCATGCTCATTCCCGAATAAATGAGCTCTCTGTGGAGTGGATCACGTCTAATTACGCCCCAAAATGCACTTTGGGGGTCATTGGGAGTCTGGGTTAAATCCACTCGCAGGAGGATCTTTTACGGAGTCTTGGTTTTCCAGTAATCTTTAGGTGCCTCTCCCAGGAAGCTCCAAGGGGGAAGGGGTTGGATGGCAAAGGAGAAGGAGAAAGGGGCAGAGAAGGAGTGGATGGGGAAGGGATGGCTCAGGAGAAGGATCAAGAGCCAGGACTATTTTAATTTCTAACCCCAAACCGGGAGGGAAATCATTCCAGGGTAACGGATACAGCCACGCGCTGGGATTTCGGCCGCGTGATTCCCATTTCTTCCCTCTCCTGCTGCTCCGTTGTGTGACCTTGGATGCCTCCTGATTCCTGCCTTTTGGCACTCCCGTGCTCGCTCAAGCTGCCTCCCACTGGGAATTCCCACTGTGGAAATTTCCACCCTTTGCCACCAATCTCATCCCCACAGGATCTGTGTTTTCCACCAGAGCTGAATAAGCTCATCCCAGATTTTTTGGAAGTGCTGCTTGGATGGAAGTTCTGGAGGTCAACCACGCTCATCCCATCCAAATTCAATTTTCCTTAGAGGTCCATAGGAAAGGAGTTCACGGAGGACCTTGGATAACCACACTTCTTATTCCATCAGCTGAGCTGAATCCCTGACTTTGGCTTTTTCCTCAAAAAGCCGGAAATAGGGAAACTCCTACACCAGGCACTTTGGAATTCCAGTACCTGGCTGGTTGTTATCTTGAAAACTTCCACAGGTTCTGGAATATAGTCCTGGCTTCATGTGTTGGGAACCTCCACTCAGCCCTCCTGCACAAAGATCTCCGTGGTGAGAAGTGCCAGGACAATTCCTAAGATTTTTGGGAGAGTGAAACCTCACTAAATCCAGGGAATGGATGAGAACTGGACATTTTACAGCCATTTAAACAATCCTGTTTAATTTGGGATGGAGACATAAAGTTATGAGGGGACTTTTGTGATTCTTTCCAAGCCAAACCTTAAATTAAGGGCTAAATAGCAGCTATAAAAAGGTTTGTTAGGCTGCCCCTTTCTCTCCAGCTCTTCATAAATTTCTCAGGGGTTGCATTCCTAAAGGTGAATTTTTGGGAATAACATTTAGGGATGAAAATGGAATAAATTTATTTCTCNAGCTGCTCTGGGAATTCTATTCCAGGGCCTCCCCACCCTCCCAGCCAGGAATTCCTTCCCAGTATCCCATCCCTCCCTGCCCTCTGGCAGTGGGAGCCATTCCCCCTTGAACTTCCACTTTAAATCCAGCATTCTTAGTTCCAGCTCTTCGTTCTTAGCTCCGGTCTCAGTTCTTGCCATCCATTTTTGTAGGCAGCAGAAACAATGGAAAATAAAAGAGAAAGAATTGCAACGATTTTTAGCTGCGTTTTCCTCCCCATTTGGGCTCAGTTTCTCTGGAAGAAGACGGGGAACACAAGAAATTGCATTTCCCTTTTAAATCCAGCATTCCTAAGTCTAGAACTTAGTTCCAGCCTTAGCTCTTGCCACCCAATTCTATAGGTAGCAAAAAAACACGAAAAATAAAAGAGACGGAATTTGAACAATTTTTCCGTCGTTTTTCTCTCATTTGGGCTCAGTTTCTCTGGAAGAAGATGGGGAACGCAAGAAGTTGCACTTCCCCTGTAAATCCAGCACTGTCAGTTCTGCTCACCCATTTTTTCCCCACACACTCTCCTGAATTTTATCCATGAGCCAGCTTTTCTTTTTAATCCGGGATCCTTTCAGTTCTTCCCCCCAGCCCACACAACCATCCCCGGCTGAAACCCAGTAGCACAAAAGCTGCTACTGTTCCCTGGATGGGTTGGAGCTGCGGATTTTCCCTGGCAAATCCTGAGACAATATTTGGAAGTTGTTGATTGGGAGCCGTTAGGCGCATTAATCATGGAACAAACACGCTCCCGGCCTGCCAGGCCTAATAAATCTTCCTCGAATTCCGCCTCCCGTCATAAACACATTCACAAGCACTTAAGCAATCCCTGGAAGATGAGCGTTAATTCCCTAATTTGCTGAATCAGTCAGTGGGAAGGCGGGATGAGCAGGAGCTGAGCTCCCATCCCAAGGGGGAAGAATGGGATGGATTCCTGCAGCCGAGGATCTGCCGGAGCAGCCTCCCAAAAAGCTGTTTGCACGTTGTAATTGCAATTAGTGCTGGAGCTCTTCTGCACGGGAGATTAGAATTTTATTGTGCTAAGATCTGGGCTAAGTCTGCAATTCCCAGCAGGCCATCCCTGTCCTGAGAAACTCCTGAGAAACTCCTGAAAAACTAATTTCTGGAGGAGAGGAAGAGCTGCCTCAATCGGGAATCACAGCAGGGATTAAAAGCAGAGCCAAATATTAAATAATTTGCATAAGATCAGTAAAGAAAATGATGGATTTAACAACTGACAGAAGTTTTGAAAGTTTCTTTTCAGCTTCTCGAGTGTTTAGCAGGATCCAACCCTCTCGTGGAAACATCAGCCCCATGGAAAGATATAAACCATAAGGAACCTGCCAAGTCCCTCAGATTTTCAGGTCTGAGTGGAATTAGATCATTTAATTGGAATTGGATCTTTTAATTGAATTTTCTACTCCTCCCTCATTGTTTTATCTCACCCCAAAATGTTTTGGACCAAGCTTTTAGGGACAGGCACTGATTCCGTCCTCTCTACATTCCTGAAAGGAAAATTATGACTCCATCCCAACGATTCATTGATCCAATTTGATATAGTTTCACTTTATTTCACATTTCATTTTGTTTCATTTCATTTTATCTAAGTCAGTCTGTCCATCCAACCTGCTGAGTCACAGAATCCCAGGATGGTTTGGGCTGGAAGGGACCTCAGGGATCATCCCATTCCCACCCCTTCCATGGGCAGGGACACCTCCAACTGTCCCAGGGTGCTCCAAGCCCCGTCCAACCTGGCCTTGGACACTTCCAGGGATCCAGGGGCAGCCACAGCTTCTCTGGGAATTCCATCCCAGCCCCTCCCCACCCTCCCAGCCAGGAATCCCTTCCCAATATCCCATCCCTCCCTGCCCTCCTTCAGGATAATGAATCCAGACTCATTTCTTGGCCAAAGGCTGAAACTCCTTCCAACTCTCCCATGAAGCAGGGAAAGTGGGAGAGGTGGGGGTGAGTTTGGGGTGGGGCTGTGAGGAAAGAAAGGAAGAGGGAAGTTCCCATCCATGGGAACGCGGAGAAGACGGATTCATTCCCTGGAACACACTGAGGTGCAAAGTCAGCAGAACTTCAAAAGAAACGAGCCGGAATTCAGGAGAAGGAAAAACAAGCAGCCACTCTTCTCAAATCCCTCTCTCATCCCTTTTTTTTTTAATTTATTCCTGCTGCTTTCCAAAATTCCACTGTAGTCAGAGAAATCGCCGTGGCCAAATCCAGGGGGGTTTAATCCACTGGTTTTATTTAACCACCCCTTCTGGGGGCAAAAACCTGAAAATCAGGGACTAAACCTCCTGGCAGGGGTTAATCTGGTTTAGGAGCTTAAACGTGAGATCCGTGAGTGTGACCACCTTCCCCAAACCTCCTTTAGAGACAAAGAAGGAAAAAAAGGAGGACAATTCCGGCAGGAATCCAACGAGTTTTTCTCTGGAAGAGTCACTGCAACAAAGACTGGAAGATGGACCAGGGAAATTAATTTGAGGAAACTCCAGTATCAGTTCTTGCTTAGTCCAGAAGTACCTGAGATATGGGAATATTTGGAAGGCAGAAATCCGAGCGTACTAAAAGATGCTGGTGGGATAGAAATGTGAAACAGAATCCATAGAAATAACAAATTTTGGGTCAGAAAAAAGAAGATTTGCAGAGAGAAGAGCAAAGTTTTGGGAAGATTCCTGGATGGTAACAGAGGGGGAGAGGGTCTTTAATGGTTTTAAATGGATTTGGATAAATGCAGGGAGGAATTGAAAGATTAATTTGAGGAATCTCCAGGCAAGTCCACATGAAAAGTCATCTCCATGCACAGAATTCTTGGGATTTTTCTTTCCTTTAATTAACGTTTTTTATTTTGGTCACCGTTATATTCCATCAGCTGTATCTAATAATTAATTACTTTGCATTTTGGAGCAGCTGGATGAAGGGGAGATGAGGATTCTCCTGACAGGACACAGAATTAAAATGGGAATTCGTGGCTCACAGCATCGTCCACATCCTCCCCGTTGATCCTGCTTTTCCTCATTATTATAATAGGATGTTCTTCCAGAAACTCATTCCTGTTACCGGGAAACTTTCCTGAATTTACAGCCTGACGATGAGTTTAGACTGATTTATTATAATTATTTCCCCTTCAGTGCTTTAATTGTCTCATGAGCAAACCCCAAACCACTCTCAGTCGATTACATGAGACAAAAATTCCGGAATTATTCCAGACACTCTCCATTTCCAGGGAGTCCAATTAGTCCTTGC
Organism: Mystacornis crossleyi; assembly: GCA_013400655.1. NCBI lineage: Eukaryota > Metazoa > Chordata > Aves > Passeriformes > Timaliidae > Mystacornis > Mystacornis crossleyi. Next base: position 4,854 of record VYZQ01016099.1, on the reverse strand, counting down.
TGTGCTCCACTGCCAGTAGGAATTCACTTTTCCTTCCAGGAAGCCTTTGGGCTCCAAGAACATCCCAACAGGAAGGTTTTTCCCATATTTAAAGTCCAAGGAATTGAGGGTTTTTACTCCTGGGCTCGAATTGGGAATTTGTGTAGTGGATCTGTATGGAAAGGGAGATCCAAAAGTTGCCTTTTCCCACAGGAAAAGTTTCCCAGCATTAAATAAAAATGGAATAATGATCCCACTGTTTAGACACACCTTGGAAATCGAATGAATGGAGCTGACAGGAATGATTTGGGAGTTCAGAAATAATTTGTCATCGAGGGATTAAAAATGGAAAAGGCTTGGATTACCAGCAGCAATGCCTTTCCCACCATGTGCTGCTGCCGAGGCCAGGATGTGTTTTACCTCCGTAAGCAACTCAGAATTCCCGCCTGGATCTGCCCTGGAGCTCTCCCTGCATCCCAAACAATCCCTGCCATGCTCTTTGAACCCCCGGAGCAAGGTTGCTGCTGGAGATTAGCTTTGCTTAATATTCCCTCCCTTCCCCACCCAAAAATCTGACGTCGTTTCCCCGATCCAGGAAAGGAGAGGTCGGAGGACGATGATCCGGTTGGGATGGGAGAGGGAGCTGTATCCTGATATCCAGGGGCACTGCTGGCATGCTGCTGGCAAAATTCCGGCAGCCACAGGTCAGTGTACCTGATTTTGAAACCAGCAGGCAGGTGCTGGGCATTTTCAACAGTGCAGCTTGGCAGAGGCGGGATATTCCTGCAGAAAAAACGGGTTTTGCAGGATATCCGTGACCTCATCCCTTATCCTGAAGCTCCCGGCTCTTTGTAATCTCGGAATGTCAAAGGGAAACTGGGGAAGACCGAGCTGCTCTCCCTCAGATCAGTGAAAGTGCTGACCGCCCGGTTCGCTGTGTCCTGGGATGTTCCCTGGAAGAAGGAATCTCGTGTTTTCTAACTCCGTGGCTCTGATCCACCCCTCCGAGCTTTCGAGCAGCTCTGGGATGACGCAGCCCATCCGCACCGGCTGCTTTCCGTGCTGGGATTCTCCCAGTGGATCTGCCGGGCTAAAAAATCACCAGAGGCAGTCGGGCTGAAGTCTGGGCACCCTTCAGTGAGGATACTGGTTATAAGAAGTTGACATTAATTAGTGCCGATTGGGTTTGCGGGTGGTTTTTTGCTAGGATGCATAGCCAGGAATTCCATACAGGGTGGAAATGAGGGAGAGCTTAAAGCTGTGATAAAAATGCTCCTCTCTTTATGTCCTGGACAGAGAAATCATCCCAGAAACACATCCTCTTTCCAAGAGCTCTTCCAGACTCAGCCCCTGCGGGAATGTCGGGCTCTCACGAGATCCCAGAGGGATCCTTGTGCTGCTGGAAGGGTGGGAAACATTAAGATGAGTTTCCTGGAAAGGACGTGGGGTTTCCAGCAGTGAAGGAGAAAGTGGGATAAACATCTGTCAATATTAACGTGGACAAAGTTGAGCCGTAGTTCCGGAGGAGCCCTCTGGGTTTAGGGGGAATCAATCGCAGGATCAAGGGGAGTCTTGGTGCCCCAGTTTTTCAGGAGAGAGAATTCCTGATCACTGAAGGATCAAATCGTGTCCTGTCCTGGCGCTGTGATCTCAGCCGGGCTGGAAACACCGGGAGATCATGGAAAAGGCCAAGGATGTGTCCCAGCCTGGTTTTAATTAACAGAGAGTCCCAGAGGGTGGAAAGAGATATAAAATTCCCAAAAAAATCTTAATTTGTCATCAGCATGGTATTCACAGCAGGGCACCTTAGGCAAGAATGTTTGAGCCATTCCTTGCCTGATTTTATTCCGTGAATCCTGTTCAAACCTCCCTTTGGGCAACTTCCATCATGCCTTTCCCCTGTCAGAGTGAAATCCTGATGCTGCCTCTCATCTCTCACCTTCAACTTTGCAAGAATTTGGGAAAAATATAAAATTGGGTATTTTCAGTGCTGTTGTTTCAGTGATTTTCTGGGAATTGTTGTTTATTTATTTAAGGGAATCACGAGGCGCTCCATAAAGGATCTCCATATTTTTATAATTAATTTCAATCACGGTGTTTGAGATGCCTCGGATTTAATCACAAAGCAAACCTGATTTTCAGCCTTCAGCTTCTGATCTGCATCTTCCATCCCAACTCCTTTTATCCAAGTTATTTTTTTGGAAGACGACTCAATCCCCACCCACCAGCTACACAGTGTTTTCCACGCTATCTTCTCCAAAAAGCCTTGGTGGAACTTGGAAAAAATTCCACCCACATGGCTTGCTGATAGAATATTAAGATTCTTGGCACAGGAATTCTGTCCTTATTCCAGAAGTGTTTCTTCCCATGGCAAAATTCAGTATTTGCAGGAAAAGCAAATACCTGAAGGTCACAAATATTCCCAAGGACGACGCACAGCAGGGCTTTGTGGGAATTGTGGGTTTTGGTATCTCCGTTCTCTGGTCTGGATCCTGTTTTTTGGTTGGACTACATTTCCCATGGTGCTGCAATTCCAAGGAATCTCACGGTCTTCCCAGGGAGGTGAAATTATGAGATATTTGCTGAAGTGAGCAGGAACAGAACATATTGGAATTATATTCCGTTGAGAAACCGCCACACGTTTTCCAAACCTGTCTTTTCGGGCTTTAACCAAAAACTTTCATTCACTCATTCAGAAGAGGGAATTTTAACCAAAAATCAGTGTTTTCTATGGAAAAATCAACATTACATCCTAACCCGAGCTGTAAAGGCAAAATGAATCCCAGAGGAGCTATTCCCAAAGGATTTCAGCTGGTGTCAATTAAGAACACTCGTTAGGAGGGGATGCTGACTTAGAGGAGCTAAAGATTAAGCCAGAGTTTTTTCTAAAGCCCAGTGTTATCCAGAATAAAGTATTACATATTTCCTCTCTAAATCCTAGCTCAGGAAAAAAATTGTGGAAGAATCCCACAAATTAAGAAATGTTCTTCTTAAAAGGGTCTATCCAGTTATCCAGTTGTTTCAGCATTCCCGTTTTCCGGTGGACTTTAGTTGATCTGATTTCTGATGTGATCAGCTTTAACTGATCTGATTTCTGATGTGATCAGCTTTAATTGATCTGATTTTTGGAGCTGTTCGGTTACCACCAATGCCATGGATTATATTTCCATGAATATAAAGAGAGCCAGGGAGGACGAGATCCAAGGGAACTGCTGAACGAGGAGGGTGAATCCCAAGGGAAGGCTGCCCTAACTTTTTACAGACATCCTCATCCCTCCGTGCAGCTGGAAAGACAGAAAAAAGTCCCTTCAGATGGAAGAAATGCCAGTGGTGGAAAAGCGTGATTTTGGTGATCCCAGGACATATCCATGGAAAAGTGTGGGAGCAGCCTTTTCCCTCCCAGTCCTGGAGCTGGGAGTGCAAATCTTCAGATCCTAAAGGAATTTGTGGGAAGGAGCTGTGGCTTCCCAATCCCTGGAATTTTTCCAGGCCGGAGTGGACAGCACTTGGAGCACCCTGGGATAGTGGAAGGTGTCCCTGCTCACGGCAGGGGTGGAAGCGGATGATCCCCAAAGTCCCTTCCAACCAAACCCATTCCATGACACCTAAAGGAGCACCAGAGATCCAGGCGGAGCTGCAGGAATGGTTCCAAGAGGCCAAAGTCATCCCTCAGGACGCAATTCCACACAATTCCACGCGGACTCCGTCTCTCTTTCCCTTTCAGTGTGTCTCCCCTGCTTAAGAAATCCATATCCACATCCTTTTCCAGGCTTCCTAACCAGGGCTGGGGAAACAATCCACGTTTTTCTTGGTCACCTCAGGGCCATGCTTGGTCAGATATGAGGATGAGAGCAGGCATGATGTCATCAGCCCCCAAACCAAAATAATAACAATGATGAGAATAATTAACGACTGTTTCCCTTTGTGCGCCTGCCCGTTTCGGGGAGTTGATTTAGCTGGAGAGGGACGTGTTTTCCATGAAATAAAAATGGGATTTCACTGGAAAAGGAATTAAATTTAAACCGGGAGTTCTCATTTCCGAGGTCACTTGTTCCTGGCGGCAGTGGCCACGCCTCTGAATAAAGCTGGGTTTAGAATTTAAAGGGTTTTGGAAAGGCCACGCTTAGAGTTGCCTGTTGGAACTTCAATGCCTGGAATAATAATGGTTTTCCATTGGTTTCCAGGTGGTTTTCCCCATCTGGAGATAAGGAGCTTGCACAGAAGGAAGGTAAAAAAAGACAAAATCTGGAGTTTGTGCTCAAACTTCTCACCAAATCCTTGGATTTAAGGTGAAATTCCTGTCAATTTCTACACCGATGCTTGTTACCTCCTCATGGATAAGGCCATAACCCATGCAGGGTGTTACTAGTACGATTATAATTTAATTAATTCATTTTTAATTAAACAATTCAAGCGAAACCAATAAATTAATTAACCACTTAAAACACGGAGTTAAAACGAAGGCCAGACCAGATTCCGTTTTCTTTGCTCAGGTTCCCTGCGCAGTGAGCTCCAGGATTTTCCAGGAGGCTGAACTAACCGGGAATTGCTCTCCAGCAGGGAAAGGCAGCTTCCCAAGAGTTGTTAGAAATCCACGGCTTTTCCCAAGGGGGACGGAAGCTGCACTTATCCGGCGTGTGGGATCGGGCGTGAGGGATCCCAGCCACTGTCCAGGGAAAACACTCCAGCCTGCGCTTGGCTTGAGCAGGGAATTAACAGATCCCAGCTGCTTCCAGGTTTGCTCCAACAAAGGCACAGGGAGATGGGTCAATAAATGGGTGGAGAAGTGGGAAAGATTAAGGCATTTTTCCCGGCGATTGAAAGGGAGATATCCCCCTGCTGTGTGGGCTTCTTTTTATTTTTTTTAATTTTATT
>VYZQ01016084.1:0-19060 GCA_013400655.1 Mystacornis crossleyi | reverse complement strand
GGGAAAAAAGGAAGCTCGGGGGGGACCTTATTTCTCCCTGTGACCACGTGACAGGAGGCTGTAGTGAGGTGAAGGTTGGCCTCTTCTCCCAAGTAACAAGTGACAGGATGAAATGAAATGGCCTCAAGTTGTGTCAGGGGAGATTTAGGATAGATATTAGGAAAAACTTTTTCACAGAAATGGTTGTAAAGTATTGGAACAGACTGCCCAGGGAAGTGGTAGAATAGCCATCTCTGGAAGAGTTAAAAAAATATGTGGATGTGGAACTTGAAGACATGGTTTAGTGGTGAACATAGCGGTGATGCTGGGTTGACAGGTGGACTTGATGATCTTGGAGGTCTTTTCCAATTCTGTTGGAGGTCTCTTCCAATTAACAATTTTATGATTCTGTGTGTATCTGAAATTGTCTAGGTGACCTAACTTGATTTTGGCACTGGAAATGAAAGCTCTTTTCCAAGATGAAGGAATATTTTACCTCTTGGGTTAGTTTAATTAATTTTCAGCCTAACAACTAACAAAATAACTGTATTTATAACAGTGATTATGCTGTATCTCCCTGGCCCAGATTTACTGAGTTCATGTTGAAAAGCTAAAGATCTGGCTATCTGGTATTTCTTAATGTCAGTCATGTCAGTTTTAATGTCTTAATGTCAGTTTTCTTATTTGTGAGGCAAGCTTCACTTTTGTGGGCTCTTCATCTTGATGCCATCATGATGGCAGAACAGATGAAGGTGGTTCTGTATTCAAACACCCACTGTAGCCTTCTTTTTTTGCTCCTTTGCAGCATTTCATGCTCCTGGGCCTTTTTCAGATTTTGAGCAAATGCATCCCATTATCCAAGGTAAAGTTTTAACATATCACCAGCAAAGTTTATGCCTGATCCAGGGGGCAGGCCACGCAAACAGCCAGCTCTACCCCCATGTCAACTGTATATTGTCCTATATATTTTAACCAAACAGAGAAGCCACGTATAGGAGTTTTAGGGCCAAGGAGTGGAGTATTCCTGTTTCTCTGTGGCAGCAGAGAGGTGATACAGGCATACAATATGCATTTTCAGTATCAATATTAAAATAAAGGGCCAAATGCAGAGAAGAGCTTTTCCAAAGTGTCAAGGACTAAAAAAGCTTAACTATGAGAGTCTTAAGGAGCTCAGACTTCCTTAGGGTACTAAAAGAAAAAAAAAAAAAAAAAGTTGGAAGTTGATTTTGTGAAATCTGAGTATCTCTATAGGGACAAAGACTCTGCAGGCTCTTTAGTCTAGCAGGGAAGAACATAATTAATTGAATATAAACAAACCTGTGATCAAAATTTCTTTAAAGTGAGGGCAGTTCTAAACCAGAATGAAATCATAAGGGAGGTGACTGATTCCCTCTCTCTAAGGCTTTCATCTTAGGCCTGATGAGTTTCAGAAAGACTTGCTTTAGTCAGACCTGAGTTATGGTCCCGAGAATAATTTGATTCACATTCTGTGGGTATGATATACAGGAAATCAGATTACATTACCCTGCTGCCTTCAGTCTGAATCTGGATATGTGAGTGAAAACTTCTGTGTTTGCAGTGTGTCTTTGCAATTAATGTCCCTATTAGCCTTTTTGGGGGGGGGATGGGGGCAAGAAAGAGTGAGTGGGGAGACATCAGAGACTGGCATTTGAAATACTGCATAGAGCTATGCTAAATTGCACCCAAAACCAGTCAAGTAGCAGCAAAGTGAGGCAGTAGCTTGGATTCTTGCAGGCTGTGGAAGCAAAATATGATAAAACTTTTTTTTAAACTGTTTTTTTTTGTGTGTGTGTTTTTGTTTTTTTTTAACTGAGCATGCTTAAAACAACCTTGTAATCCCTTATAGGTCTTGTCTTGTTTAAGAAAGTTCAAAGCTATTGACTTAAATTGAGTTACTCTTGCTTTACAATAATGTAAATGAGATGAGAACTTCCCTTCCTCATGGCCCTGGTTTGTATTACAGCATAATAGCTAAATAGACTTCATTTAGAGTTTTGAAACAGAAAATCTCAGGTAAAATTCATTCGTAATTTTAAATTTGTGTAATAACTCCAAGGCACATCTTGTTACTGTATGTTTTTAAAGTAATTAAGGGAGCACTTGTAGGGAATTGGTTTATTAGCCAGTGTTTGGTATCCCTATTGAAAAAAAGCATTATTGAAGTTGTTCACAAGTAAGTACTATATAATAGGAGCAGCACTAAAAAATTTAGACTTAGCTTTAGTACGTTTTAGTCTATTTTTTAATTCTGATATAGTTGCATTATACAGAGCCTAAACTAAACTAGATCAAAGGGAATCCCAGCCTGTGTTTCCCTTATCTGAGAAATTCTCTTTGGTCCCTGCCAATTCAGAAATGAGTTTTAGTTGCCAAAATGTGTGCATTATGGCTTGCTACCTTATCAGCAAAAATATTACTGCCCTGAGGAATTTAAGGTAAATGGGCAGCTTACAACAGCCACCCTTATCATGTAACACAGCAGCTATCAGTCCCTTAATTTAAAGTTGCCAATTATTCCCCATGTAATAGCCCCAAAAAGTACTCCAGAAAATGACCCCGAGGTTCCTTTTCATGCTCTAGTTGAGCAGTTTGAAGCAGGCAAGCACAGCTCAGCACATCTCCAGGATGTTCTGATGCTGATCCCTGTTTTAATAAAGATTGACACTTCTAAACAGTGCAGGGAAGTAGATGCTCAACTCCTATTGCATTTCAATTGAAGTTGGATACCGACTTCTCTTTGTCCTCTTATGGAAATTCTAGTCTAATTAAAGATACAGGAGAGTTCATGTAAGAGGAGGGTCTTTGATCAGTCAATGAGGTGTGAAGGAAGGTGATTTTTTAACCTTCTAAGTTATTTATCCTACAATCTTTAGAAAATTTGTGTTCAGAATAATGTTTCATATACAACTTAGCCTGAGGAGAGGAAGTAACTGGCCTTACTGGCCTGTAATAGGGAGGTAAGTTTTAACTGTAGAGGAATTACGCATTTCCCATAATGAATTTGGACTGTGTAGTACCCTTTTGTTTAGTCTGAGCACAGCTTAGTTTTTTTGTTGGCTTCTTGATTCCTTGGCTACAGGAAAGGGGGAATAATGAATATAGGATCCCTTTGCAATTCCATTAGAGCAGTCCTCTCTGATTCAGACCATGTTCCATTGTTACAGACTTTAACTTTAGGCAACTGCAGAGAACAACAAAGTGAGAGTAAGAAGTGGAAACAGAGCAAGGACCATTTTGAATTTTACCTCAGTTTGTTAAACTCATTGCTTTCCACTGCTTAGTGCTGACGCTTTGGTGGACATTATCAATGTGGGCATGGGCGTTGACTGGAGGAGTCAGTCACTCTCCATCCGTTCTTCATTCAGCAGCAGCACCAAGCAAGGTGTAGATATCCTTGCAAAATATTTATGAGTCACAGAAACTTACAGCTTTAACTCCTTTAGACATCCTGACCAGAAACATGCCTTGTGTGTTGGGAATGAAAGCTGGACTAATTTACTTTTTTACTCTGTTGCATTTGCTAGCAGCTTCTTGTCCATCAAGTGTTCTTTCATCCTGAAATATCCCTCTGGTTTATAGGCTCTGCAGTCCAGCAAGATGATGGACTGATCTTATGTCCCTTCCCTCCTTCTGCCTCAGCTGCTACTGTTGCTACATAAAGTTTGTGTTACAAAAGAATAGATTTTCTAAGTCTTCAAACAGGTGATCACCTGATGGGTACTTCAGAGATTGCAACCTTGCGTTCTGTCCAAGCAGTATTAGGATTTTTTTGTCACTGCAACAGTGCTGTGGATCCATGCAGCCTGTGCAGTGGGGCTGCAAGTGTGCAGGGAGCACAGGACCAGCTTTGGGAGGAATGGACTTCAATTTATTTAGTAAAACTTAGTGGGACATAATTACACTTCGACAGCACTGTTCTATGGAGCATAATGTGATTACACACTGTACCTGGTTCTGTAGGGGAGTAATGTCTCACATTTGCTGCTCTTGAATACTTCACCCTATGTACCTCCCCTTTCTCCCTGTTCCTTCACACTGAGCTAACTGCTCCTTTCCCACAAGGGGCCTCAAGGGCTGAAAAGCATTACAGATTGCATGCAAAGTGCGTATTCAAGCTGCCTGTTTGATATTTTGGCAATCATTCTCTGATCCAGAATTCAGTGCAGCTTACAAAAGTGTATGTCCATGTTTTTGCACGGCCTCTTTGTGTTCTTCCAGTTACACCAGATGATGTGAAGGTATTCTGTGGAAGTCTGCCGCAGCTGGGAGGTAGTATTGTTAAAAGTTGCAGTACCTTAACACATGCATCTCCAAGCATAAGCCACCTAAGAGATAAATGCTCTGCTATGAGGGAGCTCTTAGCACATTATACAGAAGGAGGAGCAAGAGTCCACTTGGAGAAGACTCTATACTTGATGCCAACATCCTTGTTTTTTAAGAATTTTTAAGAAAGCTGAGAGCCGGTTTGCTGTCTTAGGCTGTTAATGACAGACCATGCTTTTCTTCATAGTTGGAACATTGGTGGGCTTATGCTGCATAATTGAGCTAAACTTTCTGGCTTGTGTACAAAAGCAGTCCAGCAACAGCAGGTTACATTTGGAAAATCAGCTTACACAGACCTCCTTTCTTCCCTAGCACTCATTCTTTAGGATTGATTGTTTTGCCACAGAGTGCTAAAGAGGAACAATTAGGAAGAAAAGTAAGTACAGCTGTAATGCAGTCAGCATGAGAAGGCTGTCTTCATTTTGGTACTGTCTGTTCTTACTATGTCTTACAAAGCTGCTACAGCCCTGAAGCAAGGTATTGGAGTTCAGTGGATTTTAGTGTGATTGGTGTTAGAGCAAGAGATGCTGGAAATTGAGAATGTACAGGACAGCTTTGTTCTGTCTTGGTTTTTCTGGTTCCTTTATGGTCTGAATGAGAGGCAGCCCAGTAAATGAAGTTTGTATCTGAGGGCTGATTTACTTCTCTTGACACAGTAATGGGGAGGAAATAGTGGGACAGTCTCCTGGAATAATGCCAAGTCTGCTCCCAGGGCAGTCAGAGCCCCAGACTTACCTGGGCTGACCCAGCAGGCATGGTTGGTGTCATGGCACATCAGCAAAGCTAGGTGGCCCAGCAGTGCTGTGTAGTTGCATTAATTCATGTCTCATGGGTGGTACCTAAGTGCCTTCCAGGGGCGGTGGCCAAAGTCAAGGGAGTTATATACGGCATTGTAACTTCATCCTTCTGTAGTGTATCATGGAATTTCATGAGCCAGGGAGATATGGCTGCCCTGAGATGATGGGGATACTGTGCTGGGATTCTGGATGATAATCAGAGAGGGCAGGCAACCAACCATCTCAGGAACTTCAGTCCTACCAAGTCAGCCAACAGAAAGTGGTAAAAATTCAGAAATGGCTTTATCTTCCTTTTTCTAAAGTCATAGCCATTAAACTAATTCCTTTTAGCTCTATTAGCATGCTGCAGTTTTCAGCATGATCTCTCAGTATGTTTGTAATGGCAAAGATTGATTTATTGTCACCTCATGAGTCAGTGTATTTGTATTAGCCTGTGAATTTCCCTGATTGTCTTTGTGGAAGTGCTGAAGAGAGCCATATTGCCTTTCTTGGTAACTCATAAGAGCTCCTCCTTGGTGTGCCCCTGGAAAAGAGGCACTTTTAAATCCTGCTTCTGAGTGCCTCTTCAGTAGAAGCGCTTGTCTGTTGTCTTTCTGCTGTTGGTTCTAAGATGCTCTGCTATTTTCTCCATTTCTGCCTCTCCAGCTGTGGGCCTTCAGTAAACAAGGGCAAGCCAAGGTGTGGACAGGGGGAACCTCACATGCAAAAGCTCAGGTTTTATTCTTCTTTCTCAGCAGAGTATTGCCCCTGGCAGTACAGAACTTCTCTGAGGCTGTTGGAAACATGCTAGTCTTCAAATGAGAGCCAGCTTCTTTCCAAAAGGGAGAGACGCCAATAGCTATATTAATAAATGTCATAAAAACAAGACACAGGATGTGTTTCTATTCTCTCCTGTCATCCTGGTCGTTGCATACAGTTTAGAAAATCCGGACACTCCCTTAACTTCCTGGGGAGAATTTTGCAATTTTTGCTTGTCTATAGGTGATTCCAGGTGCTGACCTGGTATTTTGGCTCCCCAAACTAAGCCAGACTTACTCCTAACCCCTTCTTCCTCCTGCACAGTGTTTATCCCACTGTACATTGACCAGATGCTGTGACTGAATGCCAGCCTGCCTCTCAGTTAAGAATTAAATTAAAGAAATAGTTTCAAGTAAAACCTTGGGGCAAATGCGATGCAATTTATTTGCCTCTCTGTACTGTGTGTGCTTACTTGTTGCAAGGATTCACATATCTCTGGATAGGGGTTACCTTTCTAATTTCTATCCTCATTTGTAAAAGCCATCAGAGAATGTTAGTGAGGATCACAGTTCTCCACTGAAACTCCACTTCTTGCTTTCTGCATGCTGCAGATTAGCCCTCACAAATGATTTCATTTACTGTGGGGGTAGAGTGTATGAGAGTATGAGAGTGTATTTTTCAGGCTCTGTAGCTTCATTTTAAAGGCAGACTGGTCACACCAGAAAGTCAAAAGAATTATTTTCTCTCTCCTAGTTTCCAAAAAAAAAAAAAAAAAAAAGACATTTCAGTGACCATGTAAGTATAGATCCATCTAGTTTCTGAAACAAGGTCAATGGCAATCTTGGAGAGGATTTTATAAGGTACTTGGGTTCATATTTCTCCATCAGCTAGAATGCCCCAAACTCACACCAGAATCTGGCTGCCTGTAGCAGGCAACTGTTCCTCTCTCCTTCCTGGGGAAGGAATTTATGCAGCAGCTGGATACGTCTCCTGGAATAAGTCAGAGCAATTAGTGCCAGTGTAGCATGTCTGACTACCTATCCACTAATTTCCATGCACTGAAATGCTTTATTCTTGGAAGGAAAAAAAGGCTCAGGTCTCAGCCTCATTTCAGCATCTTCTCAGCTTTCTCTGTTGGCATGCTCATCATATGGAGAAAGGACAGACTAGCTTAGAAAGAGTTTCTTCCCTGGTTCTCAGTATCACTGAGGAATAATCCCCTTTTCCACTCCTGCTGCAGAGCACCAGACACTGCTTAAATGGTGTGACATAACAGTGCCTGTTCAGTGATGGCATGATGTTGAAAGGCAACATCCTCTATTTGTGTGTCTATAGCTGTTGCCGTTCCTCCTTTTTTTCTTTTCTTCCTCTCTGATATTCTTGTTGTCTACAGAAAGAAAATGTGAGTCAAATAGCATCAAACTTGTAATACCACAATGAGTAAGAAATGAAACAAACTGAAGTTGCCAGCTCTGTAGTACTGCTTTTAATGGATTTGTTGTGTTTGTCTGCTGTGGAACTCTTATGTGTAAATCACCTATGTGAAAAGCATGAAAAATGCTGAAAATACAGCACAGGAGTTCAGATTATATAAACAGATACAGGGGGAATATTGTATCTTGCCAAGGACATTTTCAAATAATGAATGTGTCTTGCATTAAATTAATTTGTTCCCTTTCTGAGGTCTAGATGTTATGGTCACAGAAACTACCATGACAGCGGACACTCATGGCTCTCCTGCTGGTAATTTGAATGGGAGCACAAGGGTCAAAGGGACCAAGGAGATTGTCTCTTGCCTTCTAATGAGGATCGTTCTGGGAATAGGCAGAGTTTCAGCAACTGGTGTGAGGAAAACCAGAGCCTCTGAGTGTATCAAACTCCAAGATTCTCTCGGCAATTCACGTGTTAATGCTAAAGGACATTTTTAGAAAAAGTTCATCTGTCTCAAAAGAGCCCAGCTAAAAGGAGGAGACTGGAGGACCTGTGGTTTTTGCTTTCTTTAAATATGGCATACCACTTGCCTGATTCGATGAGCAGCTCTTGCTCCTCAGCATGTGCTTGACCATGTCGGTGAGAGCACCCACTTGTCGGGGGCCTGTGCTTCCTCTGTTCCAGGTTCTCTGAGCCAGACCCTAGCCACACACTAGAAGAGCGAGTGGTACACTGGTATTTCAGCCAGCTGGACAACAACAGCAGCAATGACATCAACAAGCGGGAGCTAAAGCCTTTCAAACGCTATGTGAAGAAGAAAGCCAAGCCCAAGAAATGTGCCCGGCGTTTCACTGACTACTGTGACCTCAACAAGGACAAGTCAATCTCACTTCAGGAGCTGAAAGGGTGTTTGGGAGTCAGCAAGGAAGGAGGTGAGTGCCTTTCCTTCGCCACTGCATGAAAATAAAAACTGACAAACATGACAAATAAAAACTGAGTTACAGCAAACTCAGGAATCTGTTTTCTTTCAGCTGTTTGAAAAGTGCCACAGTTGGTATGAGCAAATGAGTGGGATTAATGCACTGTCATGCAAATGTAGTTTGTTACTTGTGTTATGGCTCCATCGTCTATGCCTTATCACAGACCTTTGTGCTAAGCACTATACGGAAACAGGGCAACAGATGAGCTTTGCCCTGAACTCTGCTTGTACTGTAAAGTCCTTGGAAACTGTAGTTCAGATCAGGTCCCTTCTGAGTAATACCCTGCTAACAAGATTCTATTGTCTCAGCCATGCAGGTTGGATGATGTATGAGCCAGCACAGACCCAGTCCATCTCTGGAGACCCTGTTGACTAACAGAAATAATACTTATTTTCATTGCTAAATTCAGCATGCAGGAAAGTGAATGATGCAAAGAGAACAACTCAGAAAAAAAGCACAGGGCTGTACTGTTGCCCTTTTTCAGACTTAAATTGTACTTTCAGACTGGGGGAGAAGTAAGGCATGTGAATAACCTATTTTCCTTTCTGTTGAGTGTCTCAGCAATCAACCCACCTTCCTGCCTTTTCTTCCTTTTTTCATCTTCACCTCATCGTCTGTTGGGATCTGAACCAAACTGGTATTTTTGGAAATTTTAGGAATTGAAACTCTTCAACCCAAATTCAATAATTATCAGTCATTCTTGACTGTGGGCAGACTTGTTGGCAGAAGAAGGCAAACAGGGTGATTCCAGGGGGCTAATTTCCTGTGCAGGTGTTTCGGCTGTGCAGACAGCTGTTGTTTTAAGTGTCAGGGTAGTTGGGAAGGGTGGATCGCTTTTTCTTCTCCCATCCTAATCTTTCCTTAGTTATTTTCTCAGGTTTAGCATGAGTGGGAAGGGAGTCAGTGCATTTGGGTGTTGGGAAGTTGCATTTTCTAGGTGCTTTGCAAACATTTTAGTTACCATAATAAGCATATAGTGTTACTTGTCAGCTGTGAGAAGCATTCAGCTTCCCTAGCCCAGTGGAGGTGCTTTTTAGTCATCAGTACCTTACTGAGGAATGACATACCAAAATAGCAATCCTTAATTTTATTACCTTCCCAATAAGATGAATATGCCAAATGAGTTTTATTGCTATTTGGCCTGGAATAAGACTGTCTGGAATCTGCTGCCCTGGCCAACTGAGTGTTCAAAATCTGGTTTATGGAAGGGGAAAAAATCAAAGGGAGAGGAGAAAGAAAATGTGAAACTTTGAGCCCACGTGAAGGGGAAAGAAGGCAGCAAGACATTGTTGTGAGTGCCTGAGTGTCCAGCTACTTGCTGAGAACACAGCCTTGGCTTTCACGGTTTCTTCTGTTGTATGAGGACAGGACTGTGGTCAAAAAGGGGCTCTGATCTTGTTCCATCATACAGCTCCACATACCTACTACAGACCTGATAAGCCTTGAGAATCAAAGATAAATGGATAAGTTAAAGGATGGTGGGGACTACAAAGCAGTGCAGGGGGCAGTGCAGAGAGCAGGTACTAACATATAAGAAAGAGCTGAGGGAGGGTGCTCTAGAGGTGCAGTAAACAAGTTTGTGATGAATTTTTTTTAAGAAGTCATGAAGTTGTTAAGTGGTAGATGACATGTTTTTCATGCTTCCTGTTCATAATAACTGCTAAATTTAGAAACAGTCAGTATCTTTACCTTTGACACAGTCCCCCACAAATCCTTTCTAGACTGGAGAGAGCTGGTTGGGCTATTAGGTGGTTGAGGAGTTGGTTGGATGGTCACGTCCAGAGGGTAATAAGTAGTCAATGGCTCAGAGTCCCGATGGACATCAGTGACAGGTGGTGTCCCTTGGGATCCATACTGGGACCAGTGCTATTTAATTTCTTTATTAATGACACAGTGGGATCGAGTGCACCCTCAGCAAATTAGCACATGACACCAAGCTGAGTGGTGCAGTTGCCATGCTTAGNGTGAGGGTGGTGAGGCACTGGAACAGGTTGCCCAGAGAACTTGTGGATGCCCTATTCGTGGAAGTGTTCAAGGCCAGGTTGGATGGGGCTCTGAGCAGCCTGGTCTAGTGAAAGGTGTCCTTGCCCATGGCAGGGTGGTTGGAATGAGATGAACTTTAAGGTGCCTCCACGTATTCTATGATTCTGTGATCTTACCCCTTCTCTAACTTTCCTTTATCCTGATCACAGATGCTTGTAGTCAGTCCCTGTATTTTGCTCTGTTTCTCTCTGTACCATGGCCTCCAAAGATCCACTGGGGCTGAGGTCACTGAGGGTTCAAGCCAAGAGCTAGCTAGTACTTTTAGTTGTGAACTGCTAGTCAGGTGAAAACAAAACTTTTCATGGAAATGTTATTGTTTCAGCAAAAGCTTTGATTGAAAGGTTCTTCTGGTCTGGCTTGGATGACGAGGGGTTGGAGGGAGGCAAGAAAAGTTATAATTTCCCCTTGATATACTTAATTACTAATGAACTTAGCTCAGATGTTCCAAATCCTGTTCAGGTATCCAGTAGCATAAGGACTAAAATGAACTGGGTCATCATTCCAAGTGAGTATGCCTCTTTCTAGGCAAATTGAACACTTGTAATGGTTTTGAAAATAAAACATAATAAAAATTTTGTAGTATTTGGAATGCTGAGGAAAACAGATATTAAACGCTCTGCATTTTTATCAGTGTTTTGCTTTTTCTTTTTTTTTGGTGGCCAGTTTCATCCAAACATGGAAATAGAGTTGCTTAAAGGAAGCATAGGGCATAGATAACATATTACTGTTACATGCCTCTCAGGGCCTAGAGAGTCCAAAAAAGATTTATAGGTGGGGATTCAGCTGGGATATTTTTAAGGACAAACCTGAACCTCAGCTCTTTCCAGCTTAGAATCTAATCTGTCCGAGATGCATGGTTCTGTCTGTCTTCCCTTCCTCAGCAGGCTCTTCATGCCTGTGGTAACCTAACATGTGGATACTGCCAACTAGTGGTTCTCCAGTGAGGAAAACAGCTGCCTGGTCTATCAGAAACCCTTCCTCTTTTCCATCCTTATGGTGACCCAGAAAGCTGCTGGTGAATCTGCTAGGTCTCATGGCCACTTTGCACAGCTCTTGTCCCTCCCCTTAAACCAGACTTGTTTCTATCACGTGCTGTTTGCATGGAAAAATGCCATTCTTGGATCTCAGAATGGAGTAGCCACATAAGAGTCAGCCTTTGAGTGTTTGCAGAAGCCTGCAAATAGCTTCTTAAACTGGGGCAGAACAGGCAGGCAGGGCGTTTAGCTTGGAGTATGCCAGAAACAGTCTTTGCCATCACTTGATCTAGGATTGTCTGTTTGAGGAATTGTGGAAGGAAAACAGACTGATTTACAGCCTGTTAAAAGTTAGCATTCCTCAGCATAGTCTGAGTTAAGGGTGGAACCATCTGTGATCAAAGAACAAATTTAGCTCTCTGCATTAGTCAATAAAGCAGGATTCTTGAGAGGAGATAGACACGCATTGTAAAGCTTTGCTGGTAAGTTACTGGACCCAAGATTAATTGGAGTCCAGTGATGTTGGAGAGGAGGGCTGTAGATCTGAGTGAGGCATACGCTAGTTGTGCTGGCTGCAAAATGCTGGAGTTGAGTTTTACCTCTATGTTCTTCCAAATTCAGAAGACAAAGTCAGCATTTTGTGCCTGCCCAAAGAGGAGCTGAGGGAATAAGCAGCAAAGAAATGTCCCTCTGCCAGCTGACGGGAAGTTCCCTTCTGCCAGCTCGGATCCCGTGATTGCTTTGCTATCCAAGAGCTTGTCAGATGGTAGGTGTTGGGCGTGCTTCACAGGCCATGAAGATGTCTGAGGTGGAACCCAGCCACCAAGAGTGCAGTCCAGAAACAGGATCAAAATATCTTAATTAAAAATTTAATTAAAAAGTGTATGTGTGTGTAATTAAACAGAATGTCACTTTCTACTGAATCTGAGGAAATATTACAGAAAGAAGGAAAAGTAACAGACAATCTGAACAGCATATTTCATTCTGTGGTGTTTTGGACCTTTCTTACTGCTATCTTCAGAACTAAGTGCATGCTTGGGAGGCTGGGAATGAAGTTGCTCTATATCATGTGAAAGCAGCTGTGTGGGAGAAGATAGCAAAGAGCAGTCACCTGGGAAAGGCCCCTGGACCCATGATGATATAAAATAACAATGTGAGTGGCCATGAGAAAAGTGTAACCATGTAATGACTGAATTAAAAAGGAATTTCAAAGTACATTTAATTGCTATTAGATTAGAATCAGAGGAGCTGCACTGGTTCAGTGCTTGGTTTTGTTTGTCTTGTTCAGATATTCCCCTTTGGAGCTTTGTAGAGGTGCTACAATTTGCCTTTAATCTTGAAAAAAGTAAGTGGTAGTAGGAATCAGGACATCAGCATTGTGTTGAGAACACCAGATAAGGCTGTTTCTCTCCCCAAAAGGTGAAAGGTTTGCTCAGTATGTCTGAGGAATAATTTCTTCCTATAAAAAGCTGCTGGGGTTTCCTTGGAGCTTTTTCTTTTGAAAGACACCTGGCCTAATCCAGTGTGACTAGAACTGTTATCCAAAACAGTGTACTTGTGAGGGATGAGCAAATACTCTGTTTTATGAAACTTGCTGAATGATGGGATGTTACTCCATAATGCCCGAGGGCTTCCCAGCTATATGTTAGTAACCCACTGTCACCACCTGCCATATTCCTTCCTCTCTTTTGTGTCAGCAGTGCAGTGTTGTTGTGGCAGGGTTTTGCCTTCGACGGGTATACATGGCTGGCCTGGTTTGTATGGCAAGCAGGCAGCTGAAGGCAGCGCTCTCTGCCCCCAGAGTAGCAGGGAAGAGCCTCAGCGCGGTTTCCCACACGGCTGCGCGTGGCCGTGCCCTTGAGCACACCGGCCATGGCAGGGAGGGATACTCCTGCCTTCTGCACACTCCGGTCTGGAGCTGCCTGCCTTTTTTCAAAGACAGATAGTGCTCACTCAGCTCTTTCTGGAGATAGGCTGTGCTCATGCACAGCAATGTGCTGCAGGCTTACCTGCACTGAGTGTTAAGGGGAAAGGGATTCTTTTGGACGCCCTCTGGATACACGGCCTGGCAGTGCCCTCCGGGCCCCGGCAGCAGCTCATGAAGGGCCCAGGCTGTGAGTGGGAGTCAGCCCAGGCAGATCCTCTGCCCGTGGCAGTGGAGCCTCTGCCCGTGGCAGCAGGGCCGTGTTTGACACGCAGGCATCAGTGAGCCGCGGTGCTGCTGATCCCGGCAGGACAGGTGGCTGGTACTGGGCTGGTGTTCGGGGGCCTTGGAATTACTTACTGTGCTTACACAGTTACTCTTATTAATGTTCTCTAAAGCCAACAGGCTGTGCTTTGTGACCCATTTCAGTCTTGGCCACTGTCACCTTTCTCTCCCCCTGGCTTTTTCTTCCCAGCAGCTCTACCCCATCTTGCAGCCCAGCCTCCTGGCCCTTGGGGCTTCCTACACCTCACCCCTGCCCTCTGAGCTTCTGTCCATCTCATCCCTGCACAGAGTGGTATGTGCTGTAGAGTACTTGATGTGCAGAGCGAGCTGTGCAGCCAGATCTCGTGCATGCACAAATCAAAGTCATAGGCTGGAGTGGAGGGTGGCAACAGGCTTACTGCTGCTGACTGGGAGCAGGAGTTCCCATTTTCAGCTAATCCCTCCTCTGAAATCAGACGAAGCAGCTCTTAGGAAATGTGACGTGCTTTCGAGAGCTCCCGTAATCCCTGAGCTGTTGTACCCAGTGCACAGTAGGAACAGGTTTATTTTTGAGGTGAGAGACCCTTGCTATGAGCTCCATCTGGTGTAGGGTGTGTGTGCCTTTTATCTCATAACGCAATCACAGCTCTGCCCTTCTGCCAGGTATAAGTTCAGGTCTTTGATTTTAGGCACCTGTTTGCTTGTTTGTTTGGTCCAAGTGAAAGATTTAATAAACTTGGGCTATCTGTATTGCCTGCACCTTCCCTCTCTTCTGGCTGCCCGCTTTCTACATGGCATTATTTTGCTTGCTTGGGGAAACTTTGTGATACTGCTTGCATTCTTCCTTTCTTCTTTCTCCTTCCACCGTTCAGTTTAACCTTGTAATTGTTTCTTGCCCATGCAAAACCTCTGGATTTCATTATATTCAGCTACTGCAACACCAGATATTTAACATCTCTCATCTCAGGCACATTGGTTAGACTCTTGCATATGAATCTTAAAGGAGTGTTGGCAGGACTTGCTATGAGCATGCTCAGAGGGGCTCTTTTGAACCTGCCCTCTGGCAACAGACAAGGGAAGGCTCCTTTGTCATGCCGTGGCATTTATTGCCCTTAATGTGGTTCTTGGATTTTACAGGTAGCCTGAGCAGTTTGCCCAATGGAAAAAGACAAGGCCTTAACCCTTTCAGTGAGTATCTTGTCAAAGTGTTTTCTTTTTTTGTATAAAAAGCATGTACTGCAGAATTCATTCTCCCCTGCTCTCCCATGTTCATGAACAGCAATATAGAAACAGCTGGAAACCAAAGCTGTTTTCAAGAGGTATAAATATACCAACATGCAGCTCCACTGCATCGTTTCCAAGTCCAGCTCTATGTCTTTTTCTGGAATAGACAATACATTGCTAAGGAATTAGAATAGGATTAAGCA
Organism: Mystacornis crossleyi; assembly: GCA_013400655.1. Taxonomy (NCBI): domain Eukaryota; kingdom Metazoa; phylum Chordata; class Aves; order Passeriformes; family Timaliidae; genus Mystacornis; species Mystacornis crossleyi. The sequence goes on along the minus strand of VYZQ01016084.1, from coordinate 4,159 downwards.
GCTATGGGATGAATACTCTCCTATCCTATTCTCCCTTCTTCTGTCAAGCCATAATTTAGGTGATTTGTTGTGGTTACATTACATTACTCCATGGACAAGTTCCCATGAAGACTCTTCTCTATTGTGGTGAAGGTCTGCTCTTCCCTCTATTTTGTGGCATTGAATCACATGGACCCTTTCATCGGGCATGAACAACAACACCATTTGCTTTGCTTTTAGACTTGCTGCCTTGTGGTTTTGTTGAGTACTTCTCATTTTGGATTGTAAGAAGCAGTGAGAAGTTCTCCCCTGCCTGTGTCTTCTGCCACTTGTTCTATAGCTGTCCTACATATGTCTGGTTAGACTCCTGTTTGTGCTGAGAAGACCTAGACTGTGTATTTGTTTAATGCCAGGAGTCTTCCTATACCTCTTGTTGTCCTTCTTACCTTCCTGGGGAAAGTATCTGGTCCTGGTAAGATGGGCTGAACAGAGAACTGAAGGTAAAGATCAACTATACCTTGTACATTGATAATGTGATGTTTCCTGGTGTGTCCTCCATTCTGAGTACGTACTTGATTTTTGCCTGCTGCTTAAAGCTGAGCAGAGGTATTTGAACAATTATGTGCTGTGGCTTCAGCCTCTTCATCATCACTCAAAGTGCTCAGTGTAGGACAGGTCATCCCCACTCCCACGCTGCACTGCTGGAAAACAGTCTGTTGCTTTTATGAGCTGATCATTGAGCACTGCAGGCACCTTTTGCAGAGCTGTGTAATTGATTGCAAATATGGCTACCTGAAATAATTCTACATTTGATAATATTTGCCCCCTGTGACAGGACATGTTGATCAGCACTGATCCCACTGAGGCCTTTCCTCCCAGTGAGGTAACCTTTCTCCTCTTTGAAAATCAGATCTCTCCTTGTGGTTTCTCTTTAGCATGTTTTCACCTGTAATCAATCCACGGAGCTCTAGCTCTAATCCCATAAGAGCTTTGGTTTTTTAAGAACCTTTGATGAGGAGCTCAACAAAAGCTTTCTGAAGAAAGGTCTCCTCCAAGACCTGCTTGTCTGCTCAGGAAGGAGGCAGCTGGCTATGGCTGATGGGGAGATGGTGGTAGGGCAGCCTGGCAGCAGTGGGTTTCTGCATCAGCAGTGCCAGGCAGAAGAGCAGAGGAAGGGATGTTGGACCAGTTGTTTCCCTAGACTGCACGCCCGTTTCCAAGGAGGGGGAGGAAGGTGGTGTTTTGTGTTTAAAAATATGTCAGTCCCTAAGGCTCCATGTGACTCATTCAATGCTTTTTTCAGCAAAGCTGTCTCATTAGCCCCTGGTGGTTTTCAGCCTCACAGCTTATTCTGGGATCTCAGCTTTCTGGGACCATGGCTTCAGCAGAGGCTATATCTTTATCAGTCAGGTTTCTTTTTGTTCTAATTTGCTTTTTTCCCTTACCTGTCTTGCTTCTGTTCTGTTTGTCTTTTTCCTCCTTGCCCTCCCCACCCTACCCTTCCAGTAGGTCGCCTGGTGTAGCAGCAGAAGACAAGAAGGGAAGGCAGGAGCCGACCCAAAGGAAGAAAAGATCCAGTGACAGACACCTTGCTGCTTGTGACCAAGCACACAGCATCAGCAACATCCAGCGTAGCAGAAGTGGCACCCAGAACATTTGCACTTTTAAAAAATTGGTTTGGGTTTGTTTTTAATTGCTTTTCAATGCCATTATCTAATACTTTGGAAAGTGGAAGGAAGCAGGATCATGACTTTTTAAAATTGGAACAGCTACTGATGATGTAAAATTGAGTTCACTGGGACTCAAAGAATTTTATATACTGTATATAAATATATATGTAAATTGTACAGTTGTCTTGTACAGGGGTTGGAGTCACTGTTCTGTTCCTCCCTTTGCTTCTGAAGGCTCTTAGGGTTAGAGGGACACTTTGCATTTAATGGATTATGGCAATGCATTCATTTCTGCCACCAAACCATCTTCAGTGGCGAGCCTTCATGAACACCCTCATGCAGAAAGGTGCCAGTGTGTCAGCATGACTCGTTCTTGAAAATATGCACACAGTGCCCCAGATACCAAATGCTTCTTGAGAGCAGCTGAACCCCTTTTCTTACCATAAAGCCCTCTGCAACTCAGGCAGGGGCTTTTGAGAGCAGAGATTTTACATAAGTATTGGTGCACTGCAAATCTGCTTAAAGTAGGGATAGAAAAGGGTTGTATTAGGGATGTACAAAAGTAGTTTGTGCACCTGTTGAAAGTTGGGCAGAAATGAAATACAAATGCATTGCTATTCAGGATCAGATAATATGCTTAGCAAAGATGTGCCATGCCTCTGGAATCTAAAGCTGTCAGAAGGATGTGGGAGCCCTAGGCCTAGTAGAGTCAGTGGAGTGAAGTCTTGCATCTTCCTCTCTGACAAAGTGTTCATCTATATGTTGTACAACAATAAACATTTTGAGAAGCCTGCTAAAAGCAGCATTAGCCTGCCTTGTGCTTTGCTGAAGAGCAAAGAACATACTCGTCAGTGCAGACAGACGCAGTCGTGCTGGTGGTCCCCAAGAGTCTGCTTTACTTATGTTCCAACAGTACAGCTTGGGCCATGCTCACCGGTGAAGGTCTGTCAGCAGTGACTTTGCTTGTCCTTGGTGGTTGTGACACCGGGCTCCCCTCTGCACAGTGGTGTGCCTGCCCACTTTGCCTGATTTGCTGTTGCCAGTACCTCCTGGGTACCGTGACACTGGGGTGTGATGGGCAGTAACAATGAAGGCTTGGAGTAAGGAGTCTGGTGTTCTTGGAGGCCACAGGGGCTGTTTCAACCACTAGCAGTTTTACCAAAGTTGTTTCTTTGGCAGGGGCGCCCATATCAGCAATCCTAGGTTTGGGCAGAGTATGATGGGACACGGAGTGTTTTGCTATGTGTATTTCCAGCCACTGGCAGCACTCGCCTGTTCTTAGCAGCCTCCCACTTCAGACCTGGTGATCCTTCTGCCACTTATCTCTGGACCAAGAACCTGTTGAAAGAAGCTGTAGTGAAGGTGATGAAATTACATGCTAATATGAGATCATACCAACAATTACTTGTAACAGCAATGGGTTACTGTAGAGACGGGACTCATCCCTCAAGGCTCTGTTGCTTTGGTAAAAGATGATACAACACGGCCTCTTCACTCAGTCATGTCATCATGACAATAGCATGAGATAAATACATCACCAAAAAAAGTGTCCTGATACAGTAAGTTAGTGCTTGTTGACAAAATGGAAAGGTAAAGAAAAGAAAAACTAACAAGCTTTTCTATAAATAAATGTTTAAGAGTAGTAATAACTCTTCCTCTGGGAAGTATATTGGAGCTAATGGAAACATATGGAATGGTTGAAAACACCTCTGGTAATATCTGAAATATACATCATACCACCATAATATAAAGAAGTCATCTCTTTAGCAAGAGCAGATCCTGCTGCTGGATCTTCATGGTTTCTCATATACAGTGTATGTGCTTTTTTGGCCTGCAAGCTCCCACCTTCTTGATTGCTTCTTCTGTTTTTGTTCGTTGTTATTTTGGGGGTTTTTTTGTTTTTCTTTTTTTTTTTTTTTTAATGCCAGGGCACATCTTTTGTGTGTTGAAATCATTTGGTTTAGTGTATAGTTAGAAATGTCCCTGTCACACTCACTAATCCTATTGTAGGGAGTAAAGAATGAAAGAAACTGTATAAAAAAACCCCTCTCCATTTTAATATTCTAGTTTTAGGAATTAAAAGTTCTGGCTGCTGGGTTGATTGGTGTTTGGTGGTTTGGGGTTTTTTGGGGGTGGGGTTTTTTTTTGTTCGATTAGGGTTTTTTTAATGTATAGTTACATCCAGCAGAAGCAGAAAATTGGATGCCTCCAGGAATTCCATCAACCAGGCACTGGGGTTGAGCAATGCCCCGCAAGATTGTGGGGGGACTGCAGAGCTGCTAAAACTCACTGCATCTTCTTCTGGAGATGAACCAGCCAGCCACCACTCCTGCTTGTCCCATAAATCCTTCTACTGACCTCCTTTTTCTCATCCTTGTGTCCTTCCCCTCCAAAAGGCCTGCATTCATGTGTGGTTTACAACTAAAACTGGGTCAGTTCCTCAAGGAAGGCAAACACGGGGTGACTGTTGCTTGACTCTGGTGTTCGTGGGTGTTCCTGTTGCTAGGCCA
>VYZQ01016070.1:0-10566 GCA_013400655.1 Mystacornis crossleyi | reverse complement strand
TCTCTGTTCAGTTCTACTCCACACTTCAAAGCTCAGAAAAGAGCTGGCTTTCATTTTCAGGAACGCTTCCAGCGTAGCTAGAACTGGAGAGAAGGAATCAAAGCCACATTTGAGGCAAACCCAGGGGTGCAGCACCTTAAGGGGCTCAGGGCGTGGTGGACACGGAGCACAGGACAGGTGCTGGGTCAGGAGAGGCAGCCACAGCCCCTGCATGACCTGGAGACGCCTTCGGTAAACCTGGAAATCACGGAATAAACAGACAAAAGGCTTTTCTGGCAGCCCCGCACTGCATCCACCTGCATCCCAACACCGCCCCATTACCGAGAGCTCCCACAGGCACCCACACCAGGGGGGCACTCGGGTGCTTTGCTCATCAGCTATTTTGCAGCACCCTCAGCCATCAGGTCCCTTTTTATCTTCCACTTCCAGCACGAAATTATTCCACTTCGAGCACAGAATTATTCATTTCCTTGCGGGGTTGCCATGGAGCTCGTCACTATGGCAGCCAAAGGCCTCGCAAACATTTATTTGCACAATCGCCCGATGGATTCCTGAAAAATTGTTTTCCTTGCTCTGCAGCTGGCAACACGAGTCACAGCAGCGCCACAACAAACTGGAGAAGTTTATTCGTGCCAGAGCAGTGCTGTCAGAGCCCCGGGGGGATGGAGAGGGCAGCTCAGTGCCCCGAGGATGAGACCCCGGCACTCTGAGGCACCTGGCAGGGCTGTGGGCATTGCTTGGGCTGGGGATTTTCCCGGCACACCCTCAGCATCCTCTCTTTTCTCTTATTTGGGGCTTTCTGGCTCCTACGGCAGTGCCCTCTCCCAGGCAGGACCTCTCCCAGCCCGTGGTCCCGGCTGCTCTCAGCTCCCTTGCTCCGGGCAAGGGGATGTGACTGGGATTTCCTTCTCCTCCCGGCCTCTTCTCCTTTCACTCCCATTTACACCCCAGCCCCGGGTGCTGCTCCCACTTTCCCTGGGGCAGCATCCTGCTCTCCCCTCCCCACCCAGCTCCCAGAGCCAGGGGTATCTTCAGGGCCGCTCCTCCAGCCCCATTCCCGAGCAGTCCCTGCTCGCCGCGGGCTGCCTAAGCCCCCCTGCCCTGCTCTTCCCTCTCTCCCAGCTTCCTCCCCATCCCCCCGCTGCCTCCCACACGCGGCTCCAGCCGGAGGCAGCAGCGGCAGTAAAATCTCAGCCTGAGCATTCCCAGGCTGGCAAAGTGACAAGTGAGAGGGAGCAGATCCGTCCCTGCCGGTGCTGAGCCTCCGCTGTGCTCCAGGCGTGTGGGGACACAGCCCCGCGCCTGGGGACACGGCCCGGGGCGAGCATCCCTCCGTCCCGCTTCCCACGACCACATCCCGCAGCCCACCACCCTCCCCCGGCCTCTGAAAAAGTGGGATCGGCTCCAGAACTGCCACAATTTCCCGTCCTTCTCGCTTCCCTGACGGAGGATGCTGCCAGCCCTTCCCCCACATTCCCTCGGCTCCGCACATTCCCGGCCACTTCTGTAATGCAATTACAAGGCCTGGAGGGAGCCTGGATGAAGCCCAGCTCTAAGATCATGACTTTGCAAAGATGGAATTGAAAATGTGAGCAAGGAAGTGTGAGTGAGGGGAAGATTTCCAGCGTCCCAAAGCACCGGGGAGTTTTTACTTCCAGCCCGTGGAGCTGCTGGGTTGCTGCTGGGATGCTGCTCTGCTGGATGGAGGCAGAACAAACGCCCACAAAGTCTCTAAAAGTGGGGCCAGGGCAATGTCCACTCTCCCTGGAACTCTTCTAACCTTCCTGAAGGAGACACAGCCGAGACCAAGAATTATTTCCCTCGGGCCATCCTGCCACCACCCGTGTCCCAGACATGCCAGGAAGGATATTTTGAGAAATTCTTTGGAAAGGTTGTTGTGCCTGTTTTTCAGATCCAGCTCTGCAGCCGGCCATGGCACGTGCTCAGCTGCGCAGGAAGCAGATGGAGAGAGAAAAATTAAACTAATACACGTAGCACCTGTTAAATTACCTAAAATAGCTTTTCTATACATAAAACTGGTGGTGAAACTCCTGATATTCATTCTGGGGGCTGTCGACAATGAGAAACGCATCCCATCAGTTGGATATTTCCTTTTGTCCACAAAAGACTTTATGGCTTTTGTCCCACTTGGCAGAATGTGGAGGGTTCAGACTTCAAGGGCCATGACAAATGCAGATAAAGGGATTATTGGCCCAGAATGGTCCATAAGGGAAGGAAATTCTCAATTTAAAAGGGCTACGTGATGTAGAAAGAAGCCCAAATACTGAATCTGCTGAGCTTTGGGCTGTTAATACACAGAAGGGTGGGCCCTGCCAGCAGGAGTGCTCACAGGCGGCACAGGGGACCAGCTCTGTGGTACCCTGACTGTGGAAGGGGAGGTGGGGTGGGACCAGGACACACCTCTACAAAACCTTCAGCTTCCAATCCCCAAATCAGATTAGCTCCATAGGAAGAGGGGGAGCGAGAGCAGTTATCCAGGGACAAGTCCTGCTCCCAGCTCCTGCTTGTCCCAGCACCCCAAATCCACTCCAAAATTGCACCACAAGGCTGCAGCCCACGCTCAGAGCAAAGCCAGGCTCTGGGCAGCCTCACGGTCCTTTACAAGCAGTGTTTTCTCTGCAGGGTTTGATTGGAAACCCCAGCAATAAAATCACAGAATTGCATCGAGTCCAACCGTTAACCCAGCACTGACAATTCCAGCACAAAGCCAAGCCCCAGGTGCCACATCCGCACAACTTTTAAATCCCTTTGGGGATAGAGACTCCACCACTGCCCGGGCAGTCTGTTCCAACACCTGACCGCCCTTTTTCTGAGGAAATTTTCCCTAATAACCAATCTAAACCTCCCCTGGTACAACGTGAGGCCTTTTCCTCTTTCTGTCCCTGTTCCCTGGGAGCAGAGCCCGACCCCCCCGGCTGCCCCCTCCTGTCAGGGACTTGTGCAGAGCCACAAGGGCCCCCCTGAGCCTCCTTTGCTCCAGGCTGAGCCCCTTTCCCAGCTCCCTCAGCCGCTCCTGGGGCTCCAGCCCCTTCCCCAGCTCCACTCCCTTCTCCGGACATGCTCCAGCACCTCCAGGCCAGGAGGCTCTAATTCGTCTTCAGTCTTTTCTGTTTCACAACCCCCCGGCTCAAACCTGACAGATAAAACAGTCTGGCCTTTCCTGGGCTTCTGTGGTTCCCTCCAAGGTGTTTGCTGAGCCAAAGCCACACCAGCAGGCTGGGGACTGGCATGGGCTGCATCGCTGGACATGAACAACCACCCCAAATACTCCCCAAAAAGGCAATTTCCAGGAGCTGGCAGAAGTTGGTGATTTGAGCTGCACAGCCCCAGAGGATTTGGCAGGGGGAAAACCCCTTCAGAGCAGAGCTCCTTCACTGGCACAACTCCTCCTGCACTCAGAGATTCACAGCCCACATTAAAGCGCAGCAGCTCTCAGTCTTAGGAGAACACTGTCACTTAGATTATGGCTGTTCCCTCAAAGTGGTGACCTCAAATAGATTTCCAGAGGCTGCTGTGATTTTTTCAGGCTGCAGGGCTCCACTGACACCTTCCCCAGGCCTTGGGGTGGCAGCTGACAGCAGCTCCACCCTGCAAGTTCTGCAGGAGTTGTGGGGGAATCACTGCACGCTCAGTACCCAACAGGCAAACAAACACAACCCAGCGGGAAGAAGCAGGAATTTCAGCCCAAAGACTGATACACCTTTATAATTCACCCACAAAACGTGTGGAACCACACCTGGCACAGCAAATACCACTGCTGGTTAACCCCGGGATGGAAACATGAGGATTGTAATTATTTCCTAAACTCCCCACAGAGGCACTTCCCTCTGCTGCTCCTCTTGCTCCTGCCAGTGAGAAGCTGCAACCTGTCCAGCAGCCCTGCCTGGCACGCGCCCATTTCCACATTTTCCATGAATGAGCAGAAGGCAAATCCACCAGTGCTGATCTGCACAGCCCCACTGGTGCCCTGTGCACGTGGCTTTGGAGCACTTGCTCCTGGATCCACTAGAACATGACACAAACACGCAGCATAAATTCCTGGGCGTTTCCAACGCCCACAGACACCCCTGTGGCTCCTGGGCCCGCGAGTGTTTATTTTTAGGAAGGATGTGGGCAAAGCCTGCAGCTGTGGCCAGTTGTCCTTCTGCTGGGCATCCGCCCCCGTGCTGTGTAAGCCCAGGAACGTCCGTGTTTCCCTCTCTCTGCTCCTCTGGCCCCAGCTGCTCTGGGATGTGCCCCCCAGACACACATTTGGGGTCAGTGTCCTGGTACGCTGTGGTGGACCCCAAAAACACACCACGAGCCCCCCCTTGGCAGTACCTGCGTGCTTTGAGCCACAAGAACACCCCAGAGAGCTTAAAGGGCTTTTCTTTATTCCCTTCCCCAGCCCCCAGCACACACAGGCAGCCTGTTGATAGCCCTGCAAGCCCAACTCTCAGAGTTCTTGCGTGAAAACAACACAAGGAATGGAAAAAAAAAAATCCTTCTTTTCCTTCCTGGCTCTCTCCTGCTGCAGCATCTCCACTGTCAGCCCCAAGCCCCTCATGCTGTGGGTGGGGGGATGATGGCTGGGGTCGGGCAGGACAGCTGGGATGCTGTTTGATAAACAAGAGAAGTGAAGTGAACATCACTATTGGCTGTGCTCAGCCTGGGAGGGGAAGCCTGGCTAGCAACAGCTTTGGGAAGCATTAACAAAGGGGGATTGAGGATTGGAGAGAACAAATGGAAGCGGGGTGTGAAATGGCAACTCTGCATCTTCTCTACACGCTTTGCTCCTCCCTCGCCTGGAGTTGCTATGGATTCTCACACTGCCTCCCACCTTCTTGTGAGTCCCCTGCCGCTGTCTCTGGGGTGTCTCCTGCCCGGGATCTCCTCCCAGCCTGTCCACACAGCCCAAAACTGCCCTTACTCCTGCCACGAGATGCCTCCCAGGCCTGTCTCACCCTCCCATGCCCACCTGTGAGCAACACAGAGCCCTCCCCATCCTCCAGGAAGGAAATCCTGACTTCGAGCGGTGTTTTCCTGAACAAATCATCGCACAGACACCACAACAAAGAGCAGCCAGGGTCAGGCAGCACCACGAACACGCAGGGCACAACAATGGATACAAACCAACGAGATGGGTCCTTTGTACCAGCCCCAGTCCCTGCATTCTGCTTCCACACACCACCAGCCTCCTCCCACAGGGAAACCCCGCACTGATGATCCCACAGGGATATCCTGCAATGCTGCTGGACCATTCATTTACTCCACTTCGGCCAATTCATCACTGTAATCTCCACTACAGCCACTGATCTGATTTGTCTGGGAACGGCATCTGCTGCTCAGAATCAGTCTGGATTCATTTACATTTGCCCAGCGACAGCATGGGTGTTTGTTTTTTTTAAGAAAAACAAAACAACCATCATCAAATTAATCATCCTATCCTCCTGTTTCTCCCAAACGAGATTAATGCTGGATTGTTTTGCTCAGGTCTGCCTCGCTACCACATTTTCAGAGCATATTGTCTGAGCTCTTATCTCCTGAGCATGTGCACCAGAGCTCTCCCGTGTTTCAGAACAAAGAGCAGATTCCCTTTGTTGTCCCGGAGCAGCAGCGATGTACGAGATCAAGGGCTGGTCCCTGCCTCACTGAGCTTCCCCTGTTCTGCCTGGTTCCAGGTGCCCAGAGACATGTGGGATTTGTTGGGATGGGCAGGGCTATGCGGAGAAAAGACAGGATTGTTTCTTCCCCAGCTCCCATGGAGACAGCAGGGGAGAAACCCCAGCATGGGTTTGAGCTTGTTTCTGGCTTAGGGTCAGTGCCAGGCTCCCTCCAGGATCCATCCAAACCCCTGGCCCAAGCTGCCGTGTCTTTATTGTCATTTAATTTGGGTCAAATCGAGTTAAGAGCACATCTCCTTTTTTTGATTTTCAGCTAAAAGGTGGCTGTGCTCCCCAAGCACCAAGCAGAGCCCTGCAGTTCAGAGAGCTCGTGGTGCTACAGAGCTTCACCTGTCAGCAGGAGACACATTTGTAGAGAGTTTAACACTGGAGAGAGAACAGCGAGCTGGGCTCAGGCAGCTGTACTTGCCCCCTCTTTAATTCCTGTTCTCCCAAGCAGTGCCTGGGGAATTCACACACCAGGCATCAAAAGGCCGGGAAGAGCACGGGAACAGCACAATGGGGAGTGGGCTGCTTTCCAGGATCTGCCTGTTTGATCTCCAGGGAGATGTCAGGGCTGGGCACTGAACATACGAGAGCACTTTCTATTTCCATCCTTTAATACTGTCACACAGGTCTGGAATAAAAACATCCCCCCTCATTTGACTTCAAACAGGATGAAAGAAACGGTGGGGAAAAAAATCTGCAAGAGCTGTTTTGTTGTAAATGTGGACAGAGGCAAGTGGGGAAAACCAGCAGGAATTAAAATCCACTGAGGTTTTTCCAGCTATTTCAGCAGCAGCCTGTGCTTGGGCAAAGTCTCTTTCCAAAGCCAGGGTTCAGCCCATGATATGGGAACCCCTGTCACAACATGGGGCTCTGAGCAACCTGATCTAGGGGATGGTGACCCTGCCCATGGCAGGGGGTGGAGAAAGTTGAGCCTTAAGGTCCCTTCCAACCCAAACCATTCTGTGATTCAAGAGCAGCTGCTCCAGGGACTGTCCTGGGCACCCAGGTCACAGATCCTCAGCAGTGACATCGTGGCTCGTGCACCAGAACCAGCATGTCACTCTCCTTCAGCTGCCCACAAACAAAGTCTGAGACTGCCTTTCCTCTTGCCCTCTGTCTTCCCACGCCATGAGCTGCTGCTGTCCCTTAGGCACTGGGAAGGGGATGGAGCTTGTGAAGAGATCCAGGCAGAGGCTGGGAGCTGGGGCGAGTGTCACTGGCCCCACGACCGGAGAAAAGGTCCCTGTGGCTGAGCTGAGGGGGCCTGGACTGCATCAGCTCTGTGCCTTGAAGAGCCCCAGCATGATGCTGGAAGAGGCAGCAGCAGAGCTTGCTCTGATGGGGCTCATTTACTGCCTTCTCACAGCGAAACAATTACAGCAGCTGTGGTGCAGTTCTGCATTAACAGGGCTTTGTTAATTGTCACTTGAACTGGAGCGGAAATGCTTGGAGAGATTTTCTTTGATTAAAATGTTGTCGGTGATGGGGAATTCAACAGACCTCTGAGGAAACTATTCCAGCTATAGCTTTGTTTTAAAGTCCAAGGCCAGTTTCTACTATGAACACTTTATCTAATTACATCAAACCCTCACTCCATTTTAGCTTTATCAGCTGGAAGAGCCTAATAGCAAAGTTTAACCACTTCAACAAGTTGGCTATAGCAATCTCTTAATTTTCTGATAAGTTATTGAGCCAGACCCAGGGAGAGACTCAGGCACAAGCAGCTGCTGCAGATGTTTAACTGCAAGCTCTGACACCAAAATCCAGCACCCAGTACTCCCATGTCACCATTTTAACCTCCACGGGAGCTGCCCGAGTGGGCACCAGCAATGGCAGAGCTGGAGCTCTGACAGAGGTACAGTGCCTGACCCAGCCAGATGAGGAAGCACATCACCCAAATTTACTCCTGATTGCTACAAGAGTATAATGCTCAAGTATGCCCCCAAAGCTATAATCTTGTCACATATAAATCATCCTGGAGGCAGTCTTGTCATACACAATGACCTCTGGTTGGGGTGTTCACAGAGAAAGCTGGAATTCAGTTAAAGTTCTTTCTTTCAAGGGAGTTCACCCTCTGAAGGGGATCCCTGTCCCTGCTCATGAACCAGGAGGGAAGACGTGAAAGGCAAAGAACAACATTTTGTTGTCAGTGGTGTCTCACTGCCGACCAAGACAAGCAAACCTTGGTGGGCCAGAGGCAAGAGAAGGCCAAATAAAGAGCAGGACATGTGCTTGGGAAGTCTCTGTTCTGCTGCTGGGGCTTCTTTTCTGACCTCACACACACCACACAGAGAGGTGGTGGAATCTCCCTCACTGGGGATATTCCAGAGTTGTCTGGACACAATCCTGTGCTGTGTGCTCTGGGATGACCCTGCTGAGCAGGAGGTGGAACCAGGTGAAGCTCTCTGGTCCCTTCCCTCCTGAGCCATTCTGTGGCTCTGTGAACACACCTCAGCAGCACAGAGCTCAAGGTTCCACAACTGGTAAAGGGAGTGATTTCCAGTGGTCTCCATGAAGGGAGCGGAATTAAGTTTTTTGACTCAGGAAGGAATTTACATGCTCAAAACCTGCTTCAGCAAAGAGGCCTTTCTCTGTGAAACCCACTGTCCAGCCCTTTAACCATCCCACAGCTTCACCCCGAGTTCCTTCCAGTTCCTGAGGTGCAGACTCCAAACCCAGACACACCACTGCCAACAGCAGCTGTCACACCCCCACCAAACACAGCTGACACAGGAGCAGCCCTATTCCTGGCTCCATCAGTGACAGGGACACCCGTCCTCAGAGCTGCCACTCATGGATTTCCCAGCACTGAAAATGGCACACAAAGAAAAGAAACCTTCCTGCCACAGATAAATGAAGAAAGAGCCACTTACCCACTTGTTCCAGGTCTCTGGGTCTGAGAGAAGCGCCAATCTGTGTTCGGCTGAGCTTGCTGCAAAGAAAAAGAAGAGTCTTAATACCTCCATTCTTGCCTTTGGAAATGAAAGTGAACTGATCCTGGATTATTTCAGTCTGGAATATCAGCATGTTCTGTCCAAGTGAAGCAAATCAATTAGAACAAAGAGAAAGCTCCCCCTCCCCCTTTCTTGAGTATTTCTGAAGCAGCATGAATACCAAAAAGCATGACAAAAACTGTTCAGAGAATAATCTTCCAAAGCAGCTCAGGAAACCAGGCTGTGAAAGAAATGAAGCATGAAATAAACTGATAAGGGCATGAATCCAGCAGGAGCAGTGGTACCACAGTAATGAGCTTGGAGGAGGAAGGGGGGTGTGAGGGGGTGGCAGAGTTAATTGATACTGAGAAAGATGCTTTTAATACTCTAAAGTAAAACAGACCTTCCTAATCTCTCCTTCTTCTGTTTTCTGGCATTGTGTTTAAATGACTTTTCCTAGCTGCCGTGGCCTTGGAGCACGACAATATTTTTCTGTCCACAGAGAGAAGAATAAACTTCCGACAGCAAGAGGAAAAAGCATTATTTGTTTAGGAGACACAATAACCTTCAGACACAGCAGCACACTTTGTAACCTCATTAATAAGCCCCCATATCGCTCTCTGCCCGTGTTATTTTACCAGCAGACAATGAACATTTTGTAAATAAGGAAGGACATGGAGCAAGCTCGTATATTCCTGTTTGAATCACGCCTTTGTGAAAAGCACTAAATAGCACAACTGTTTCTGTCGGGAAAACACACACTTCCGAAAATCATAATCATCTTAATTAACTCCAGAGTGATGACATACTACCTGGAAAGGACAGCACTTCCCTTGGCTATTTTAGGAATGAGCAGTTCATAGTCCATACCTAGTGGAACACCAGTTTTATAGGATTATTCTGCTTGTAGATGCAATTACTAAGGAAAAGTGAAGACGAGTACAGCTGACCTAGATTTTTATTTAGTAGATGTGCTCTCACTAATTTCTCTGCAGCTTTGATGATACTCATGAAAGAAGATATTAGAATAAATTACTCCCCTAAAATAGATGCCCCACTGGTCCCCATGCTGCATGCAAATGAAGCTGTTAAAAGACTTGCCCTCCAGATTTCAGATACGCATTTTTGCACACGCTGACACACAATACTGCACTAGATAAGCCCTTCCCAATATTCTGAATAGCCCTTCCATATTCTGAATTCCTGTTGTAATTACCATTTTCAAATTTAGGGCAGGCATTTGTGACACAAAATTGCTTTACTTTTTATATCCCGAAGTTATAAAAGCTCCAGCTAAATACAGTCACCTACATCTATATTTAGGCATCTGAGTACAAACAGCTCAAGTTTTCAAAGCTTGCCACTCCTCAGCCTCTGCAAGCCCAAGGGCACGTAAGGTCACCGAGATCTTTGTCAATAATGTCACTACTGACATTTCAGTATTTTAGTGCTGAGTACTAGAGTCAGCTCCTCACTCAAGCTGGAAAATGATCCCTTGCTGAGGCACAGTCAGTAATTAAGAACACCTGGAGCTTAAGAAATGAGAAATTTCTACAATGCACCTCTAAAACCGAGCAAAAGAAACACAGGCAGACTTTCCTTTCACATAAACTCCTCTGTGCCACAGCTCATACGCCATGTAGGAAAAAGGGGTTAAACAGAACCAAGAAGTTAAACCCCAAAAAAATCTGTTCCAAACCACGCTGAGAATCACTTTAAAAAGAAACAAGTACGAGCGGGGCCAAGGGGAAACTCTCCACTGCTACAAACACAGAGTTTTTGATCCTATAGTGCTGCTCAGCCCCTTCCCCCACCTCCACCAAGCCGAGCCAAAACTTTCACCTGCCAGCTCCCAGGAGTTGACAGTGACACGTGTTCCCTGAGGCCACCGTCTCAGGAGGAAGGACAGACAGAGAACGGCCAGCTGGCCTGGATATGACAAACTGTTGCACTTAGCAGAG
>VYZQ01016051.1:0-16225 GCA_013400655.1 Mystacornis crossleyi | reverse complement strand
AAATCTCTTATTTCAATATTTAATAAAGGTTTCTGTTCCTTCCTCACCAGAAAGCAAAGTAATTTCGCATCAGTGGCACACAGGATGGTGGGCTAGTTACCTCAACCTGACCAGGTTCAAATTAAGCTCAGCACCTACACTCCCCCCAGGTTCTTGTTTGCCCTTGGTGGATTTTATTTTAAAGACCCAGGAACTGAACACTTGAGAACATGACAACACTGTTATGGCCTTAACCTTGATGTCTGGACATGCTCTTCAAGGATATAAACGGGAATACAGCGTCTAACCAGACTGTCACCCCATAATGAATTCCCCTCCCTGCAATGAACAGACCTAAGTTGTTATTTCCTAAAGTATCTTGGCAACAATTGTGAATTACGCCATTTCACTGCAACATTCAGATCGAGTCTCTCCAACTATTTAACCCCTGAGAGTACAGAACACACTTATGGTGATTTAGTGACTAATCAGGTTTACACTCAGTGCTTTAGGGAAGGAGAGCACGCACAGCTGCTGCAGGGAGGGCAGTTCTACAACGCAGGTCAGCACTGTCCCAGATGATGGCCACCAAAAAGAGCAGTCCTTCTTTAGTGTCCTCCCCAGCATCAGTTTTCATTTGATTTTTCAACCAGGTTTTCCACAGAATTAGGGATTTTTGGTTTGTTTTGGCCAGTAATCTGCTTCAACCAAAAGATGGAAAAGTACAAGGCAGGCCACCTCTCTTGGAGATAGACAGGTGCCAGGTTAGCTTGGCTGCACACTTAGTAAAACAGTAAATAAAATGCTTTGGAGAGTGCATGAAAAGCCACAGACAGCTCATATTCTGCAAGGGGCCTTGATATTATCACTTTTCTCATCAGTACAAAGCAGGCTAAAAAAAGCCTTTCAAGGTCTCCATAACAATCATTTACTGGTGTTAGTCTACTCTGTCACAGTTTCTAGATTTGCTCTAAAGTTTCGTTTTGAATAAACATGTATGACTGAAATCTAACACACCTAATTTTGAAACCTGACTCAACCCTCAAAATAACTCACAGTTACTCCAAACCATTTCCTTTTATAAAGGTTCTTACTAAGGACTAGGCTTAGCTTTAGTCGTAGAATAATCAGAAAGAATGTTGCAGCCATGTTAAGCCAGGTTTGTTTGTTTCCAAGGCAAACTGCATTGAAAAGTCCAGTGGAATTTAGTCACCACGAGAACACACGAAAACAGGACGGAGATGCTAAAAGCAGCTTTTCACAGCAGTCACCTCTTCTAGGGCTACAGAAAAAACTGCGTTTTTATTTTGGTTTGCACAGCTCATTTTAACAGCCTGATCATTTGTAGTGGGTAAGGAAGTGTTGTCTTCTTCCTCCAACCAACAATTAACAACCAGTGTTAGTGACTGTCATCCTTCACATCTAAAGGAAATCGGAGACAGTTTCTGATGCAATGAATGATGGACACTTTCCCTGCTTACAAAAGGAATTTTGTTTAAAAGATGTCTTGTTAAACCTTTTTAACACCTACTCATACCTTTAATTCCCTAGGCAGAACTGACTAAAAGCACTGATTTTTAGGTTTTTTAAAATTAATTAAGAATTTCTACTCAAAACAGAGGTTAAATAGATAAGTGAAAATTAACTAATTAGAAATACATTATTTTTGTATGTACAGACCTAGAAAACTGAGATCAGAGCAAATGAATTGAATGAGACAAATCATACTAAAAGAAAGAGTCAATCTCTCGTATTTGCACACAAAAACAGCAACTATGACCTGAAAATATGTATTTAGTAGGATATCAGCAATTTTTCTACGGTCGTAAACCAGCCTGAATCAACCTTTTCTTCAGAAAATGACCAGAAAGTAAAAATTCAGAACCGGACTAAGCTCAATATATAAAATTTCTTGCTTGTGTACACACATTTGTGTTCCTCTACGTAAATAAACTGAGGGACTCACCCCACCTGGATTTTGCCTGTGGCAGAACGAGTGCTTTCAGATCGTATTTGATCGGCATCAGGACTGAGCTTACTAAGAAATGCACTTTAAGGTTTAATTTTAGCTTGTCTATACCAGCTTTAGTCCATACCTTTGCTGCCTGCCCTGTTCCTTACAGCAAGGGTCCTGGGGTGATATTGCTGCCTCGGGTTTCAGAAGTGTGGGTGACATCAGACACTCTCCAAGTGTCCAAGGGCTCCAGCTGCCAGGGATACACATCCCCTACGCTGCCACCATCCCCTGCTCTGGATGATCTGCTCTCCCACAGGTCCTCCAGGAGAGAACAATTCCAAGTTTCCACGCTCTGCTGTCATCCTGTGTAAGTATCATTTGCCCACAGAACTGGAAATCTTGGACAAATCTAAACCCTGAGCCAGTTTGGGTATGGATGATAAGCGCTCTTCAAAGGAAGAAGATGACTGAGGCCATCCTAAATCTCTCAGCCGGCAGTCTAAGCAGATGTCGAATGTTGCTCTTCTTAAGACCCAAACCATAGTTGCCTGGATCACGTAATTCAGTGATATTTGCAATTGAAATCTCGGAGGAAAATGGGCAAATTCACCATATTTTTCAAGTATCATCAAATAAAGGAGGCAGAACTGTTACACTTCTAAAATTAAATTACAAAACATTAAAACTGGAGGAGTTCTGTGTTTGGAAGGCATGGCTGGCAGATCTGAGTGACACATTTCAGAAAAATATTTTCAAGATTAATTCCAAGTGCATACACCAGAGCAGAATGCATTAGAAGAAACAGCCAGCATGAAGCGCACTATGCAAGACATCAACTTCGGCCAAGTTGTTCATCACAGGTAACTGAAGGAAAGGGACAAAAGTCATCCAGTTCTTCCCCCAAGAACTTTTCCAGCCTTGCAAAGAGAAAGTGGGATCTGGGCAGGGATGTGGTCTAGAGAACTATGCAAATGCACCTGTTCAAAACAGCAAATATTCAAGGGGAAAATCAACGCACAAGAAAGGAAGAGACTTCAAAATACATGGACAACCTCTAAAGGTGTTGGCTCTCTTGGAAAAGAGGATGCTTTTAGTTTTCCTAAAAGCAGAGAAGTCATTTAAACTTACATCCAACCATAAAGCCACAATAAAAGGTCAAGAAATGGGCCTCCTTCAGGACTAAAATTTTACAAGAGACACCAGTTGTTTCACTAGTAGAGCAACCTAAAGGCCCAGACAGACAGAAAATGTCTTGAGCTGGGTAAGTTACATAAACAGCTCGATCTCAGTTATGGTTCACCTCTAATCACACAATCCTTTGGACTGTGCCACCGTGCTACTGCATTAATTAAAGCTTTGTTTTAAATTTTACAGTCTCTCTTCCCCTTCCTTTCAGAAAACATTTCAACCACACGTACACTGAAACATGTTACTTCTTCACCACAATTAACCAGTGCCCAAGATTGTCAGAAACCAAATATTACAAACATACATTCCAGAGAGCCTCAGTTGTTATGTAAGGGCAAGGTTGAAAAACAACAAGAAAAGCATTTCACAGTATGGAAAATTTTGAGTGTAGCAACAGAGAAACGAGCAGGAAGATTCTGAAGCAAATGGAACATCTGAAACTCAGTTTTAATGATTGCCAACCTTTATGTTTATATTTGTGTAATCTACATTATGTACCAATGGTCCGGAGACAAATAAAAGTACTCATTTTTAACTCCTAATCCTATTTGGTATCTGATTATTAACACCACTTGAGTCAGAAGACTGTTAACTTCAAAGATTAGCTCTGCCTGAGTAAATATTAATATAAATTCTCATTTAATAATTTTATTTACTCTGAGAAATGTGAAAAGCTATTACTGAACGGCTTCTGTTTAAAATTTGTATTGCAGCTTTACTATGCTCCTGCAGGGGAAAAAAGTATATTTTCAAAAGTTTCACACACTTTGTAGTACTCAAGAAATTTTCCTTTTTCCTTGTTTGTATGGAGTTTGGGGAGGAAAAAAGTAGGTGGTTTTTTTTTTTAAAGAAGGGTCTTACATCTCCTAAGTGTGTGAGAAAAACTGTCACTTGAATTACACAAACTGCTGAACTGAACTAAGTTTTAGTGGTTTCCAGGATACTAAACGTTAGGAAAAACAACAACAAAAAAATTCCCGATTTCCAATGCATTATATGTACATATTCAGAGAAAAGGGGCTTAGAGGGGGCTGAGATGCTGTGGGATTGCTGTCCCTGGAGGTTTGCAAGACCCAAGGAGCGCTAAACCCCTGAGCAGCCTGGGCTGAGCTGAGTGCTGCCCAAGCTTTGGGCCAGAGGCTCCTGAGGTCCCTTCCAGCCTGGGTCATTCCATCATCCAGTGACACAATTAGGTACAAAACCCCTCCTCTTTATCCGCTGTAGAACTCCAAGTGTAAAATCACACAGAATATCACCACTGGCTCCCCATCCTGAAGTTCTGGTTCTAAGGATAAAGCCCAGAGGGACTCTATGTTTACACTATTAACTATGCCAGCTTTGACAGTAAAGATAATACATCCTTTGCTGCTAAACGACCAGTGGACCAATTTAACTAGAATGCTTTTGGTACTTAATTTAAACAACCTTAGAGAACAATGACCTAGCTCTGCAAGAATGAAATTCAATTAAAACCACCTCTCTACTCTGCAACATCACCGGTATATATTGCCCTCCCAGGGCACTGGCTTTGTGCCTCCAGTGGCATTTCATTTTAAGGTCTGAAATGAAAACCACAAAGCAGTAATGCAGCTCAAGTTAAAGGAAAGATCTGGAACGAGGAAGAGGTAGAGGGAAAAATAAACAGAACAGGGTAAGAAAAGAAAAACTACAAAGTTTGTATAAAACCAGACTGTGTAGACCTGCATACACGTCTCTTTTTATCATGTATTTATGTTCCTGATACATGTTCACAGGTTGCTATCTCTATATTTCATGGAATAAAGCCAGGACCTCCATCCAAACTCTCCAGTTCCTTCAAAGTTCTTAATTTTGGAAAATGTTAGCTTTACCATACTAGAACACATAAAAACCAGTTTTCTCAGATGAGTCCCCAAACCAAATGGTTTGTAAACCACAAATTCAGGAAAGTATCAGCAGCTGAACTTGTAAATTGAACTCAGCCAGTCATTCATACAAATTCTTTTATCATGAACACAAGGCACCTTGGTTTTTTTATGATCAGAGCTACGTATTTGCCACAGGTAAAAATCTCACAACTCTAAAAGATGAGTTTATATTTAGGGAAACACAGTTTGACAGGAAAATGGCACAGAAAAGTGGTTGAAAAGAAGGAGCAAGGTTCTTCTAACCAGGAGAAGAGAACCTTAGACTTTCATGCATCCAGTTCTCCCCAAAATAAATGCAGTCTCGTATTATAACATTTAACTTCCTTGCACCTCAGCTCTTCTGCTTCGTAGCAAGATACTTTTTTTTGCAAGTAACACTTTAATGGAAAAAGGATGACTCTTCTTCTAATTAACATTCAAATGAGGAAACATCCAAGCCAGGCAGGTCGTGTTCTTTGTGCTAACAAATGGTAACAGACTAATGAGTTAGAGAAAAGTAGGAGTAAACTAAAAAACGTGAGAAGTATAACACAAGTCATCAAATGCATCAAAACCACCCGGCTGTCTCAGCCTGTCCTTGTAAGAGGACAGTCCAGTCCTCTAATCATCACACCATGCAGTTGTGTCTAATTTTCAAAAATTAATGGCAGCACATGACAAGCTGTGGGGCTCTACAGAAAGAAAAAAAAAAAGTCCTCAGCTTCAAAAGCCAGTCAAACTTCCCAAGCACTGGGGAGTACTTTGGTTTATATCACTGAAGGCACACAGCAGCATTTCAAAAAACAAGTGGATATTTAATAGCAAATCCTGCATCTCAAATATATACAAACACACAAAATACAAATATTCCCCCCTGTCCTGATTGTTTTATTAACACCCTGTGACGTTTATCCCAACTGTGGCATCAGTCAAAGGACAAATTTTTATAGCACAAAGATGTACGTAAACCAAGGGGGTTACCAAGACTTAACTAGACAAAATTTATGAGGAATTTTCAAGAAATCTTTGGAGTCTTGTGGTAAGACTCCAAATTGCTGACTTTTAGCAGAGCATGTGTACAATCCACAAACTGAATTAGCCAGGAAAGCCTATATTTGTGTAAAAAAAATTACTGTATCACATAAACCAAATCCATTCTATTTCTTCCAGCTTCCAACTTTATGCATGTACACACACACACACGCACACATATATATAAACTGAGCTTAATTGAAAGATATTAACAGAATTAATTTTACTACCACGGTTAAAATTACCCTGTCAAACAAGGTAACTGAGGTTTAGGGTGTTTTTTGCCAAGTAATGGCAGCAATACTTTCCAGTAAGAAAGTCTCAGTGTTAGGCCCTGAATTGCTCTATGTATCCATTGCATTACAAGCTGTTTGCAATGGTGTCCTACAGTTTGGAACTCCACCTCACACAGCCATCACTGCAGTTCCAATGAACATCACTGCTCCACTGTATTCCTCTGGAGATGGCATAGAAACATGTCTTAAAAGGCTGAATTTCTGTAATCAAACTAACTTGGAATGGAGGAAAGAGAAAAATTTCCCAGTTGCAGCTTGCGCCTCTCACCGTGTGCCAGCTCTTTCACTTAATTGCATCTCCTTCCATTTGCTGCTGAACCAAAAAAAAAACACATTGTACTGGGTGCAGAAAAGTAAAAACACTAATCCAGTCTGAGAAACAGGAACTTGGGTAAAAGAAAAGGCAGGTCCTGACAATTAGTGAAGCAGGAATAATTGCTGGCGTGGGCTGATAAACTGAACTGAAACTGCTATTGACTAACCCAATCTCTTTTTTCCTCTGAGCTTTTAATAAGGCACACCAAATATCTAAAGAGAACTCTGTACCTATAATATAGCTGTATTTTAGTGCAGCATTTGACAAGGCACTGCAAAGAAAAATCATTAAGATACTGGGGATATTGTGCAAGGATAAAAATACTAGCGCAAACAAAATGGGGGCAGGCATGCTGGACATATTACTGGTGATTTATTAACAGACCACTTCAAATTTTGAGGTTATAAAACAGACAGTAAAAATATACACCAGATGACCTTGAGAAAAAGTCACCACAATGTAAGAAAGACGTTAAACTATTAGAGAGCATCCAAAGGAGGGCTATGAGGATGGTGAAGGGTCAGGAGGGGAAGCCATGTGAGGAGCATCTGAAGGGCCTGGGGTTGTTCAGCCTGGAGGAGACTGAGGGGAGACCTCACTGCAGTCACACCCTCCTTGTGAGGGGCAGGAAGGGACAGGCACTGACCTCTGCTCTGTGCTGACAGTGACAGGACCCGAGGGAATGGCCTGGAGTTGTGTCAGGGCAGGTTTAGGTTGGATATTAGGAAAAGGTTCTTCCCCCAGAGGGTGGTTGGTCACTGGAACAGGGCTTGTTTCTTGAATGACACTCCTTTTTTACCTTTGATCAGCTGCATACCCATTTTCAGGATTTATAAGCTGACTTCAGCACTGGACACCACAGAGGACATTGTAAAGACTGAAGCAGAAAACAAATCCTCTCTCTTCTGCCAGAGCAGACTACAATTTTTGTCACAGTGCTCTGGCAAAATTGGTACTCACTGAGAATTTGCTGACAGGCTGATCTAGCTGTAATATCATGACCATCTGAACAGAAGAAACTAGAACAGCCTGAGACTGCAGTGAATCTGTTCTCAAATAATTTGATTTTTCTGAAAAGGCTTGCAATGGAAGTACTTATCTGAATCATAATTAGGCCAAATTCAAGATTTTCCAGTAGTGCCTTAAAGATGTTTTTCCAAATAAGCCTTGGAGACACAGGAATACTTCAGAGCAAATACCACTGGGTCACTAATTTTTCTTTGCACCTGGACAGGCTGATTGGCATGCACTGCTAACTGTTCAATGCAAGATACTCAGACGACATAAAATATATCAAAACGCCCTCTAAGCCATTTTATTCAGCACTAAGAAATTCCTTGTTCTACAGCACGACCATTTTTCCATAGGCTACTCAAACAAGCAGCCTCTTGTGCCTGCAACACACACCCCCTCCTCAGCACTACTCCCTGCATCACAACAGTTCTAGTTCAGGATCCAGATCACTGCAGGGTCAAAAGATTGGCTGCTCTATTGACCTTTCTATGGGCAGGAGGCCATTCCTGCCATCTGGAGTGCTATTAAGTGATGGATCTGCAAGACACCCATTTATAAAGGTTAAGGCCAATGAAGGACAAGAAAAACTTGTTTCTGCTGCTGTTTTCCCCTTCATTCTTTCCACTAAAGGACAAACATAAAAAGAGCAGAACGATGTGGTGTTGTGGGTGTCTGCCTGCCTTCCACCCACGAAACAAATTCCACCTGAGACTGTTTCCTGTTAGGCACCAGTGACTTCAGATGCTGATTTCAGATGGAGAAGTAGGTTCACTGCAGATTCCAGATTCGTCATCTTCACGCTGCTTCCTTCTACACTTGGATGTAATTTGACAAAAACACCATACTGTCACTGCAAACTCCTGCCAGCTGGAATCCTGCAGTGCTACATGAGGACGTTTGCAAACACTGATAAGGAGAAGCAGACACAGACAGCAGCAATAGGTTCAGCAGGCATCCAAATGATCTCTTTTATTTTGGTGAATGAGGTGGGGGGGAGGATCCCACAGCACATTCTTTTCCTCTGATTTTTACTTTATTTTTAGTCCTGCTGTTCATATTTTGGCTAGCCAGCTCCCTAACCACCAGTCCGTTAGCAAGGTGTGGGCAAGCATATTTTGTACATCTAAAGTGGAGTTACCTACAAGAGAGAGATTTGTTTTATCCAGCACGTGTTTTACGTGGACTTCTTAGGCAGACTATGAATGGATCCCACTCTCCTACCACAGGTTTAGATGTTCAATTGCATGGTAAGAGATACTTGTACAAACAGAACAGGAAACAGCTCCCCGAAGGAGGTGCCACATTATGTGAAGATCACACCAAGGCCACACACAGGAAGAACGAAGCTTCTGGAGAATGGATGTCTCACCACTGCCCTCAGAATAAGCAGATGTCTTAGCGAAGAGTACTCTGAAAAACGTTTCCTTCAGCAGATGCCAGGGGCAGGAGCCTGGGGCTTGCTGCTGCCCCGGCACCTCAGCTACGCCAAAAGAGCTGTCTGTGGGGCTATGTTAGGGAACTGAACCAGGAAATTGGCTCACAAAATAAACACTCGCTTTCTTTTCCATTTTTGCCAAGTCATTTATAACCTGGATGGCTTCTCAGAGCAGTTTACCACATGGTCTCACAAAATGACTTTCCTTGGAGCATTGAAGTGGACACAAAGTCGTGCAGGTGGAAGGAGCAGCTGGCAGTGGTAAGGCCAGAGCAAGTGTTTCTCAATCTGCCTTCTCTACTGAAACCAGCAGATTTCAGTACCCTACACGACAGGTGACAATATAAAACTTCTCAAATTTAAACACTAGCTTGCCATGTATTTGTTTGATGGTTGTATGAATGGGCAGAACCACAATGTTACTTCCATTAACTACAGTGAGAACAAAACAGCTGGGCTTTTAAAAAACCTTTGTTTTCATTTTTGTTAAATGCTCAGAGTTGTGTTAATGGTTTCTCACAGATAGCATGGTGCTCGCCCCTGTGAGACAGGGGATTGTATCCTGCCAGAAAAACCAGAGTAACCACAGTGAAGATGGATGAAAAAAGAGTTTTCCTTCAGTGTAACCTTGTGCAGTAGCACTTGTCATCCAAAAGAAATGTCATTAAAAAAAAAAAAATTTATATATACATGTTTAGGTCAGACTTTACTAAATACATGACCACAAGCTCCAGTGTACAATTCTGCAAAACAGTATTAAATTTTGAGAATTTAGCCAACAATTTTTTTCTGCTGTAACTTATTTTCTTTTTTCCTTTCCCTTAGAGAAGACGGGAGATAAAATTACCATGTAGGGTGGCTATGAAGAAACATAGCAAAATTCAGGAAGAAAACAAATAATTTAGTATTAACAATAAAGGGAGTATGAAAGTATGGCTTTATTGGCTAACAATCTGCCAAATGAAGTAAGAGAAAAAATGATGTTGTTGCATTCTGATATTGTGGGGCAGAGCAGCACTGCCCTTCCTTGGATGTTTCCAGTGCACACTGTTCTTGAAGACTGTCATGGATTCCTCCCTTCAGCTTATTAATCTCACTGATAGCTGTGCCATCCTTGCTGGAGATTTTCACACAGATCCTCTTCTGAGAGCTAAAACATGACTGGGCCCTGCAGTGGGGAGAAGGGGAATAGTTGTGGCCAGACTGGAAGAGTTCTGCAGGTCAGGAAAACCATTTACTGCTGGTTTTGGGAGCCACTGCATCCATAGATCAGAAAGCAGCTCTCCAGCTTTTGTTTTGCCACAGGGGAGAGACTTTCCATTTTCCAGTGTGTGCTCCAGCACCTCCTCAATCCCACACATCCAGCTGGCAAGAGGTGCTTTGCATTCCCAAGACAACAAAGTTAAATCACATGCCAGGATTTCTACTCAGCCCAAACTACTCCATATGCTTAAAATTTACAAAGGATGACAGAGGGTGAAGAGAAGTTTGTTTTGTTTTTAAATGAACCACAGAAGAGGTTTTTGGTATCCCAGTTCTCTCTCCTGCTCTATGGATAATTGTTCCAGATGTTAAGGGAACTGGAGCTCAGAGGTGCCACGGATGAATTAACATGAACAAATACGAGTCCTGAACAAAGGCTTGAAAAACTCCAGGTAGTTCAGCAGAGTAATATTTTTTTAGCTATGATAAGTCACCCCACTGCTGCCAAAGCCACAAGATGATGAACTAGTCTGGCTTCTCCTGGGGCTCGTATTATCTATCAGCACAGATCCCCCTGGCATGTTTCAAACATTATGCTCATCATATATTTTTTTTTCTCCTCTGTATATATTACTGTGCAGCTGCACGCTCTACTGCATATAGTAATTTCAGAGGAATGGACTTTTTATGTCCCAGGACTAACGTCCAGCTCCTCACATTAACCTTGCCTCACCAACTCCAGCCTGTTTTCCATACAACACGAGCAACTGAAGTGGAACTTCCACTTGCATCCGTTCAGACTAAAGAAGCTAAAAATACCTGCCCGGTATGTGTTCAGTCAGCCATGGATAATGCTGTATTCCTTATCNCATTCATAATATAAAAATGCCCTAAGCAAGTAAACACTTGCTACTGAGTCTCTGAGTACATTATAGTCCCCACACAAACAGTGCAAATCCACCTCTAGGCAAGGTTTTCCAGTCTTTTAATAAGATTTGCAATTTCTTGACAACTCAATTTTTCTTCCAAAGACAGTGGGTGAATCAGGGTAAAGTATTTTTGCTTCCTCTCAAGTCAAATATTTGCATGTACTTGTAGACACCCAATGGGATCCTCTTTCATTTTTTCCCTTTGCTATGCTTAGATGAAAAGATTACATTTATGTCAAAAACTGTTTGTTCACTACACATCACTACACACACTCCAGTGTAACTATTGTATCAAATACCAGTATATGCATGTGCACGGTTCAAACCTTCACAATTTACTGTGGAAAAGTCAGCAAAGTATCATAGTCATCAATCCTTGTAAATACTTACCATCATCTTTTCAAACAGTTTAAAATGCCAACGGGTCAACTGGCCCCATACACACACTGCACAGTAACTTTTAACACATCTTAAAATGCTTTTTGCAGCTTTCCAACTGTGTGGTACAATCAGCCTGTGTGAACATCCCTCAGTATCTCTGTATTTTCACGACAAAGGCTTCCTTAACAAGCTGCCACTACTGAGCGACTCGTGGCACCAGTTAGGAATCCCACAGTCACACAGACCTGGCCTTGGAGGAGGATGGTTCGGTCAGTCCCACTCTCTGTTCTCTAGAGGCTCTGCCCAGCCATTCAGAGCCCACAGCACATCTGCAGCCCCAGCTGCACCTCTTTTAGGCAGGTGGAAATGACTCTAATTTTTCAAGCTGATTATTTTGCATTAGTAGCTGAGAAGAGTCCATTAACAGCTCGAAAAGAAAATTGAGGTCTCTTTGTTTAGAGCTGTGCACAAACACAAACTCCTGTTGTTAAGTAAAAGCGAGACCTCAGTAGCCTCAGTCGAGTTTATATCAAAGAAATTTAAGAGCTGNACTCCAGGTAGTTCAGCAGAGTAATATTTTTTTAGCTATGATAAGTCACCCCACTGCTGCCAAAGCCACAAGATGATGAACTAGTCTGGCTTCTCCTGGGGCTCGTATTATCTATCAGCACAGATCCCCCTGGCATGTTTCAAACATTATGCTCATCATATATTTTTTTTTCTCCTCTGTATATATTACTGTGCAGCTGCACGCTCTACTGCATATAGTAATTTCAGAGGAATGGACTTTTTATGTCCCAGGACTAACGTCCAGCTCCTCACATTAACCTTGCCTCACCAACTCCAGCCTGTTTTCCATACAACACGAGCAACTGAAGTGGAACTTCCACTTGCATCCGTTCAGACTAAAGAAAGCTAAAAATACCTGCCCGGTATGTGTTCAGTCAGCCATGGATAATGCTGTATTCCTTATCTAAAATGACTAAATATGCTTTTCAAGGGAGAGTCACCATCATTTTTTGGATATAAATAGAAAAAGTGAATAGTGAAAGACAACAGTTTATTTAAAGGGAGATTTTAGAGAACTGTCAGTAACTTTGTATGTCCCCTGTTCTTCTCAGGTGTACCTTTGTACAATTCGCATATATATAATTACAGATTCATTTTATTATTTCAAACTATAGTTTTGTTTTTAATACATTTCCATACATTTTAACATGAAATGAACTTTAACTTGAAGCTTTTTTTCTTTCCCCAGAAACCTGATCACTCTGTTATCTGTCCCTGTTTGTTTATACACAAGAAAATATTCTCCCAACTGTTTCATCTGGAGCAGAAGTAAGACATCAGCTATGGGAAGAATTAAAAAAAAACCTCTAAGACTTAAAGACAAAAAACAAGGCCATTCCTAATATAAAAATGCCCTAAGCAAGTAAACACTTNCTCTGCCCAGCCATTCAGAGCCCACAGCACATCTGCAGCCCCAGCTGCACCTCTTTTAGGCAGGTGGAAATGACTCTAATTTTTCAAGCTGATTATTTTGCATTAGTAGCTGAGAAGAGTCCATTAACAGCTCGAAAAGAAAATTGAGGTCTCTTTGTTTAGAGCTGTGCACAAACACAAACTCCTGTTGTTAAGTAAAAGCGAGACCTCAGTAGCCTCAGTCGAGTTTATATCAAAGAAATTTAAGAGCTGAAAGTGCCCCCCCCCCCCTTCCTGTTGTTGTTGCTGTCTTTTAAAAGAGTAATAATCTACTTTCTTTTCCCCTCCCAGTCCTGTCCCACTCGCCTTCCCTCCCAGCTTACCAAGCGGGTGGAAAGTCCACCTGCAATCTCCTGAGAGGTTCAGAGTTCCCTCAGCATACCTGAGCTGGGTTCATCTGGACAAGCACTTCTGGAAAGGTCTGGTAAAGCCTCTCCCTAGAAATCCAGGCTGCCAGGTGGGAAACCACCCTGTTTGGACTTTTTGGATTACAAGTCTTTTTCAGGGTCTCACCCTGTGCAAGGTGTTCACCAGACTTTTGCAGCTACACGTGCTGACATCCACACAAGGAGCAAATGCTCTTTACACAGCTTTGAACAAGCCTTCCCAGGGGGGTTGTGAATTTTTTTTAAGTCTTGGGTTGTTTTTTTTTATTTCATTCAGCCGTTATCTACCTTTCTTAAAAGAGCAAAGGCAAGGGGAAAAAAGCATGCTTCCACAAGCTGCATTTGAAGTATGATTCTAGAGCAGTAATTGTTTCAGATATGCAATTTAGGACAATCTTAGGATATTACAAAGACCAAATGCATTCTTTCATCTTTGTATTTATTTTTTGTTTAAGGCTTAGGTTTTTTCAGCCTTTGATCTGTAACAAAAATAAGGGGTACACAGAACATTTCTTATTGTTACTCTGTAAAGACTTTTGATTGATTCATGCTTCTTCTGACTCATACTATTAACACAATAGCAGGGTTTTAAAGAGAAAAAACAGTCATCTTAAATAAAAGATGCACTTTATCTTTCTGCACTATCCTTAATCCATTTGGCTATACTTTTCAACAAAATTAAGAAAAAAAAAAGTCTTAAACTTTTTTTTGCTAAGGCAGTAGAAAATTAGCAAAGATCTACCGATAATGGTTTTGGTCTCAGCATATACTGGACAAGGCAGTTCAAGACTACCCCTAACTATCAAAGAAATTACCATCTGTGCTGACCAAAGTTGTTTTTCCACCTTCTCCACAATTAAGAAGGAGCTAAAAATGTAGACTTACTGTTTTCTTTCCAGAGGAGAATTACTGAGAACTAGTCTGAGAATCATCAGTCCTTATTAATACCTGGACAACTACTTCCATTTAGCAGGGGGGGGAAAAGTTAAAAAGAAAATAAAATAATTTAACAGATTTCAAAAGGCCATTTTATCCTGTGTTGTAGAAACTGTTTGGTGTCTTCTGCAGTTCAGGACAGACAATTTCACTCTCCAGATCCAACTGATTAATGGTATTTGTCTAAGCTTTAGCTTTTAGCTTCGTTTTCAAGGTAAGCAGATATAAAAGTCAGGAATTCAATACTCCAAACAGAGGCATGAGTTTCTCAAATTTTATGAATTCTCAAATTCTAAGGGAAAAAACATGTATGATAAAAGTGAATTTGAATGTCACAGTGAAAACATACATTTTTATTTTATATCATAAAAACTATGACAAATGTTAGTCAACATTAGAAACATTTAGAAACTTAGAAACATTTTTTGGTGTTTTAAAATAATTTATCTGACTGACAGTGGCAACTCCCCAAGTTAAAGTACATCCTGCTATTCTTCCTCTCTTAAATGCAATCCTGAACCACTTCCTGATACTAAAAGCTCAGAATATACAACTGTGGAAAAACTTAAGACTATTTTAAAAATAATTCAGAACTACCTTCAGAACTTTTTACAGAGACAGTAAGCCCATGCAAGTAAAAGCTATTTAAACTCTTGACAAGGCAGAATTCAAAGCAGTGCTGAGGGCAGTTCACTTTCTGGCAAGTCCAGGTGCACATTTCCTCTATGACCCATTAGTTAATCGAGATTCTCTAATTACTTAAATGTATTTTAACCTGAAATGGTGCAAAGAGTTCTAACATTTCTCACTTAGCTCTATTACTTCCATTACTATAACTGCTCTAATATATGGTCTAACTCTGTTTTGCTGTGTTTGCCATATAGGAAGTGTTTACCACACACTCCACAGAGGAAGTCTTTCCACATACCTACATTTTAAATACTTTAGCTTTTACTCTAGTGGAAGCCTGACAAAATGCAACCAACTCATTAAAAAAAGACCTTAAAAGAATTCTGTGCAGATTGCTGGCTATTGATAATAATGTCATAGATTCCCACCAAAGATCGGGTTATGCAAATATGAGTGAAGTTTTTTGGAGAAGTCTGCAAAGAGCAGGTAAAACCACGTCTGGTTTTCTATTTGGATGCTGCTGTCCAAATGCAGATTCCTGAACTGTTGTGTCAGGATTTCAGCCCATCAGACCTCACAAGCACACAGGCACACATATCTTCGTACACCCTGGCCTGCAAACTCAAAACTGATGAGCTCCGAAGGGAGCCTGGTTCCAAAAACTAAAGTTAAAAGAAAGAGAATGGGAAATAACATAAGCACGCCAGACTTGCACCCATCCTCAAGAACAGATACAGGTATCATTTTTTATCTCTATATAAAAGCAATAAAAGAGAAAGACTCAGGTTTGTAATTCTCTTCCTTGTTTCAAGGAAACAACGAAAAGCCAAGTTTCACTTGCTGGCACCTTGCCCTGTCTGATGTTCAATCAAAATAAGGGTTTAGATAACCTTCCAGCAAACACAACTTCACTAAAGGCTGCCTGCACAGGATTTGCAAGTGCAGCCTGTAGTGGCAGGAGTTTGGCTGCTCCCCAAGCAAATTTCCTTTCCTCCCACCCCAGAAACTTCCTGTTATACTATACACTGAGGAACACGATACAGTATGAGAGTGACAGCATCCTAAACACAACCCAATTGCAACAACAACAGGACTTTTTAAACTCCAGTAGTATTTTATACTGTCATAGCCAAGGAACTAAAGACACTTTCCAAGAACCCATCTGCCAAGTTACA
>VYZQ01016030.1:0-12982 GCA_013400655.1 Mystacornis crossleyi | reverse complement strand
TCAGTATTTTTTTAAGCTTTAACATAAATAATTAAAAATAATAACCAAAAAAGGTTATCAAAGGTACCTTATGGTACCAAAAGTTTTGAGACAGGTACCTTATCTTCATACTGAAGTTGCCAGCAAACAGTGACAATGAATGTTCAAGATTTCTTTTAGCAGTTGGAATAAATCTGCTGTTTTAAGGTATTATGACCAAAGTCAATGTGTATTGCTACTTGCTTGGCACATGACCTGTCTGCACAGGAAACTGTGGATTTTTAAAATAGATAGCAATCAGCTCTTGGGTAATGGAAAACATTTATCTGAATTTGATAATCTCAGTAACATTAAACTCTTTTCTTTCATCAGAAAGATGGCGATAAAATATGCTAAATTTCATCACAATCTTCTGACTCTTAGAGGATCCAGAGTTTAAACTGCAGTTAGATGATAAACTGAGGTGCTCATTGCCTCTTAAAGCCATGAGAATGGGGAGTCCTTCCTAAGGCATTGTATTCCGTCAGTTTTATCTGCTGTAGTGCTCATCAGACTGTGAGGTGAACTAGCCCAGCTTGTCAGTCTAGTGTAGGCTTCTCATCTTCTGCCCATTTCATGAACTGGCTTGAGTCAAATGACAGAGTGTCATGGGACAGTGGGGCTGGGAGTGGGCTCTTCCCTCTCTGCCAGGAATGAGGTGTTATATCCCCCCAGCCATGCTGAACTTGCCGGTTACCACATGCAAAAGCACCCAAGTGTTCAGAGGTTGCACTCTGCACTGTTAACACCTGAATTTCTAATCTGCAGTGCCTTTGTTGGTGCTGGTGGTGGGAAGAGACTCAAACTTGAACTTATATCATTATATGTGCTGAAATTTAATACTTAATTTTACAGAGGCTCAGACTGTTGGTGGCAACAGAGCCCAAATCAGAGTCCAAAGACTTTACTCAGACACTGCAGATTTCCACAACCTTACAGTGTCACATTATTCAGCTCTCTGATCCTTCCTGGCCATCAGCACTAGGAATCTCTCACTTGTGATTTATTTCTAAAATCTAGTGCTGCTAATTGTGGAATAGCATCAATGAAAAAACTTCCATCCATCTTATTATGTACCATGATATTTAGAGCACTATACTAATGCCTTCTTCAAACCTCTATGCTTAAGAGAAACAAAACTGGGAGTCTTGAAAAAAACTGTGACCTGTTTTCACTGGACAGAAATAAGTTACCTTGGAGAAAAGTTGTGTCTGTTTAACGCTAAACAGTAACCGTGGAACACTAGGCCACTCCGTACTGTTTGTCCTATGCACTATCATTATGTTTAAGTAGAAGTCACCAAGTTTTTAACAAAAACTTTATGTAGTAAAGGAGTCGCAGTGCCCTCCTGACGTGAGGAAATCATTCTCATGCTTTATGCAAGAATAAAAGGCAAAGAAAAGCAGTCGTCTCTGCAAAATGCCAGGGCTCATGGCCTAGTCCACCTCTGTTCAGAGCAGCCTACTGTCATGGACAAAAAGTATCCTACTTCAGCCATCACTGTAAAGCACCTCTTTTTGTTTATAGCACAAGATGTCCTTTAAAAACATTAGGATGTGCAGGCAGGCAGAAGAATTACAGTTTGTGTGGTAAAATTCATTACTAGCAAATCAAAAAGAGCTCTTATCAATATCACGGAGACAGCCTGCATTTGATGCAGTACGCAGGGATAGCTGGTCACCAGCCTGTGGGCCTGCTGATGTTCAGATTTGCTAAGGTGCTTCTTGCAGGGCAGAGATAAGTAGGACTACGAACAGGTGATTTAGCAAGTGACTGGGATTAGCAGGACAGCCTTCATCTATCACTTCTTTCCAGTTCTGCTGCTACAGAAGTCTCTGACCTTTTCCTCTTTTTGGAAGTAACTATAGTAAAGTGAAGCTCATTGCTTAAAAACAGCAAAAGACCATAGCCAGGCACCACCACAGCCACAGGAGGGTGCAGCAATCCCCACACTATTAGCAGTTATACTGAAATTACTGTCTTCTACGTGAATGTCATGACTACTTCTCCTATGCTGCAATGGAACAGATAAAATTTCTATCAAGTCATGAACAGCATCACAGCAGTCTCTAGAACTGTGACCTAACACAAAACCTAAAGGACATCAAAGCCAGTATGAACCAGATTAAAAGAAAGGCCCTCACATAAATGTGAGGTAATTCTTCAAGTATTGCCATGGATCTGTGGAACTCCTTGAGGATATAATGGGTGCAGATAGTGCATTCCGAGGAAGACTGAAGATGTCTATGAAAGGGAAACCCATTAGCAGGGGAATTTCTCTAAAAATGCATGTGGTTTAGAGTCCCCTGGGGCTGAAACTGTTTTGTGGCTGGGAGATTACAAAGGGAGGTACCCAGATGCTTGCTCTGTCCCTACTCCTACACAGGGCACTTGTCTGCAATGTAAAGAAGACCTCTCTGGCCTGAGCCTGCACCCTGCACGGTGCTTGTGTGCAGTTCTGACAACAAATCTACAGACAAAAGAGCCAAAAGCATGCAAACAAAGCATACAGAGCTAAAATCAGCTGCTAAAAGAACAAGTTCTCGGTATTATGCAGAGTTTCAAGTTCTTGTCAGGTAAAACACAAGCCTGCTAGATTGGTAGGGAGATGAGAAAGAAGGTGAGAGAAAGAGAAAGCAGGGAGTAACCCAAGAAGAAACTGAAATCAAGGAGCTAGCAGTCTCAGACATTAAGCCATATGTACTTCTAAAGATACCTACTTACTTTCCAAACCTTAGTATGCCTGATACATATGTCTGCCAGTGAGCAGAATAGAACATGAACAGTCCCACAAAACAACAGAAAAACAACCAGTCAGGATTTGTTCCTAGTCGGATTGCTATGCAGGATCCAAGGACAACAAATACTGAAAAGCAGAAATGAACATGTTAGTCATATGCCCTCTTTGCTTGAAGTTAAGAGAAATTTTAAAAATAAGTAAATAAAAACACAGGACATTTTACATCACTCTAACACATTAATGCTATGACTGATACTTGACTGAGCAGCTGACCCTTAGGGGCAGTCTTGGCAGGAGAGACCAAAACAGAGCCCTCCTTTTCTGCCAAGACTGGGCCCTGCCCTCTAGCCTACAGTGGTTGCTCTCCCTCCCCCGGCCTTGTCATCTCCTGTTTTGTGCAAAACTGACAACTTCAGCTGAAGGGCCAAGCTCAGGGAGACTGGCAGCTGCACTTCTCTGGTAGGTGAGGTATAAAGAATGCATAAATTCCCAGGGCAACTGTTTCAGCCATTGAGCTTTACAGAACTACAGGCATTGGCACCAACCACAGCAAATTATGAAAAGTGAAACTGAGCAAGGCTTACTTTTTAAGGACTCACAACTTAAAGAAGAACTACTTCTTCTAAAAAATATAAATTACCCTTCTCCTAAGTGACAGGCTGGATGCCCTACTCCCAAACTGGTATTTTGGCACCTTACTCCTAAAATGGAGTACATAAAGATGCACAGTTAAGTAGGAGCAGAACACATCTTACCCAATATCTGCCAAAGGAACTTCTGAAATCACCCCCTATTACTGGCTAGGGATGCAAAGGTTAGGAGATGGTGAAGTTATCCTAAAAGACCCTGTTCCAAGCAGGGGTTTGGGCTAGATGATCTCCAGAGGTCCTTTACAACTTCAACAAAGCTGTGATTAATCAGCCCCTCTTGAACCCAGGTAACTTTTATAAACTAGGATGGGTGACAGTAGGTTAAGGCTACCTGTGGAAATAGAGTCGCAACCATGATCAAAGAGTTCTCCTAGAGGAGAACTACTGTTTGTTCTTCTGGCTTGCTTCCCATCAATGGCATCCAGAGACTGGTAGATAAAAAGTCCTACTGCACCCAGGATGTATGCCCAAAAAGGTGCCTGAAAGAAATTCACATAAAAGGTCACCAGATGGTTCTCAATTTCTTAGCTGATAATCTGTTTCATTAAAGATAAAATAAAGTTCACCAAAAAACTGTACTATATTGTGCTATTTTTTACTTAATTAACGGACAAACCAAATGCCTTGCACTAATTTCTACATGAATTGTAGTAACTACTGTGATGAACTACTCCAGATACACCAGTGGAACACAGGTCCTTCTATTTATTTAAAAAAAAACAACCCCAAAACTTTAGACCCTCTTCTGCATCAACTGATTTGCTTTTCTACTTAAATCCACAGTATTCCTGTAATTATTTGGGTTCTTTGTGCTGAAAAATGTAATAAAAATAAAAATCATCTTTAAAAAAGAAAGTAGTAGCAAGGCACTTACTAAAGCTCTCAGCAGTTTACTTGAGAGGTGCTTAAATGATATACTCAGATTTACACCATATAGATGTAAAAGCCCATTAAGTTTTTTACTGAAGACTTCAGCCTTTAGAGAAAGATATTTTTTCCGACACACAAGAATTGACTACCTAGATACTTTGGACAGGGCTTAAAAAAATTAAGTAATTCACTAAATATGAAAGAGAAACTATCTACTTAATATACACACCAGTTTCAAACCAAGCTGTTGCATTAACACCACTTTTAGGTTCAAAGGAACTGTTCTGCAGTCATTCCTTTCAAAAGCACAACTTTCGTATGCACGGTCCTTACAGCTTTGTCTAGGAATTAGGTTTTATTAAAAATTGCTTGGAACAAAGCACAGGCAGCATTTTTGCCTCATGTAGTTTCCAGAGGTACCCTTAGCGTTCAGAAACATTGTTCACGAAAAGAGAGTCAAAGTCAGGTAAAAATGCTGGAAATGCAACTTGCAGGTTAAACAAGTGACCAGCCACAGGCAGTCAGAGAGCTGAATCCTTTCCCACTCCCTGCTAAGGGACAGCTGTTGTGGGGCTGCTACACCTCTGAAACTCCCCTCCTGCGACACAAAACGACCGACGTGTACATGCACTCCCTAAGCCCAGTAAAGACTACTAAGCAGATTCAGCCAACAGATCAGATCTCAGTGTGCTGAGATTTGTCCGCACTCAACTAAACCCAATGTTGCTGCTGGAGAAGAAGGGAAAATGGCAGTCATCCATCAGCTCAAAGGCAGCAGTAAGAATGCAGATGAGGTGAGCTGCTCCTCCAGACATTCTGATGTCTCATCATCATTATACTCATTGTCCTGAGCTAGAAAGAAAGTTATGCCTCCAGTTAGACTGGTCACAAAACACACAAAGCAGCAACATGCATAAGGTCCAGTTCTGAATAGCATTTTTGCTGTTATTTAAGAATTCCTCTCACATTCCAGGCTGGCTGATATGCTGTTATCAAAGTCATATGGTTGGCTGCTTCACCCAGCTTTGAAGGGAAAGACAGTCAAAGAATCAGGAACTCCAGCTTTAGGTGCAAGGTCTGGATTGGCATGCACGTGAAAATCTAGAAAACTTAAAACATTCTTCAAAACTGGCAAGGCTGTCTTCTCCCTTAATCCAAGGAAACCAAGAAAAATTGTTAGCAGAGCTCATGCAGGAAGCCTTAAGCAGGTGAAAGAGGATATATTCTTATTTCAATGGACATTTAATACACTGGTATTTGAAAACTTCTGCAAAGATCACACTATAGAAATCCAGGTCTAGTGATGACAGCAATACATGTTTGATGTTTACTGATGGAATTAGTCGAGTTACTTAGGTTTCTTCTCCCTTTTAGTCTAGTTACACAAAGAAATTTTGTCTTGGGGGATGGGGTTAAACCAGGGAGGGAATTTTTAGCCACCTTTTGAAAAAGTTTCACTCCTCTGATAAAAGGGGAAAGGATAGAGCCTGTGGAGAACAGGAGGTAACTGTGGCTACCCCAGGACTGAGGATCACCAAAAGCCCCAAGGAGGCACAGAGAACTCAAGGGTCTCTCCTGCCACAAGCTCACTTGGTCTCACATTGCGCAGGGGGGCTGTGGCTACTGCCACTTGCTGTCCACTCCCCAAAAACAGAGGGCTGTCAGTCATTGCTCACGTACTTCAGAACATAAAAGCACAGTTAGGACCTTGTTGAAGCTAAGATAATTTTAGTTGTGATATAATCCACATACTTAAGTTAGCACAGTACATACACTGGCTTTTTCAGAATAACTTTGTTACATGAAGAATAACAGAGAAGTTCAGCTCCAGACCTGTGAGCAGAAAGGCCATGAGAAATCACTGGTTTCACTGTTGTCTTTTAAAGAAGTATTTGAAAGACACTGCCAGTTTGATCACCAATATTTCTGTGAAGTGCTACAAAGGTCATCTGCAGTTTTTTGTGAGGTGTCCTTGCTGTGACATACTTCTATTAATTACGAAAAGATAGCTTGAGATCTACGTTTAGCTTCTCGCAAAACAAGCGTAACACAATATGTGCAAAAATAAACAAATACATCAGCTTTAACTCAAACTTCTCCAATTAGGTCTTTTTGACAAAGCAGTAGCTTTTTTCCAGTTGCAAGTTATGGTACAGGTATGATCATTCAGGCTGATCCAAGTCTGTCTGCATCAGCTCCTACTGGGATAAATCAAAGCAACAGTCCCTTCAGACTCCAAAACTGAAGCACTCTGCCCCTTGCTGATCAGGAAGAAGAGTGAGCATTTTCATCTGCTTCCCAGTAAGGATCATCCGTATCCATTACCACCTGCAGCAGATGTATTGGTATCCCCACAGAGATACCTTTAAAGAGAAAGGAAAAAGATCCTAGTAAGAACAACATATGTCAGAGAGCTTAGAAACACTATCTGGAGCATTTCATCTCTAGGCCATCAGTTCAAATCTAACCCAAAGTGGTACGGACCAAAATTCGCTTGGGATCAACTATCATTTAGCAGATTAAATGAATGTTCTAATGTTTTAATTGGTAAAAACAGTTTTCCGAATCACCAAAGGTTCCTAATAACCATGGATTTTCTCTGCTATCTACCCTCTCAATACAGCTCCTGCTGCTGTCTCCTTTGCTTTCTCATGTGCCTAGCTGTCCATTTAGGGATATCTCCTGATGAGTTCCCAGGCTGGACCCAAGTAGTTTTCAAATTAGAGAAGTGGCAGCATCTGAGAATGCTGACATGGCTGAGCAGAAAGGTCAAGAGGCTCCCAATAATCATGAGCTTTTCACTGATGAGGTGTTTATTGTCTCTGCCCAAAGTTATATCCTGCCCAAGCAAACGTATTATTTGGCCAGAGGTAGATGCTATTCCCATGGAACTAGAAGAGAACAGAAACCTGAGGGGAAGAAGGCAAGGAGGGAGAGGGAGATGCTCCTCTGCTTCAATTCAAAATGATGTCTGAAGGTAATACAGCCCCAGAATCCTGTCACACACAGATTTGATACAGCAGAACTGGTCATCTACTGACCCAGAGCATGTCAAAAAAAAAGCCATATACATGTAGTGTTAGACAGGTATGTGTGACATGCCTCTCCTTCAGGAAAAAATGGGGGTTGAACAGCAGGCATTCTTCTCCTCCCATGATTCCATCCCACAAAAGAGCACGGACAGCTGCAAAAGACTACATGTGTCAGGGAGATCCCTTGGAACTTATTTCAAGCTAAGCTCCCAAGCCCAGAGAGTTCAACAGGCCAAGGTTTTGCAGTACTTAAAGATTCAGTTCCCCTTAATTAATCATCACGTTTAGCCATAATCTCACTTCCTCAATCCACAGCTAATAGTTTTGCCCTAGTTTAGCCTACATGACCCCTCTCTGGACCAGATCCAGAATAGAGGGAGACATTTAGACTGCACTTCCCCCTCCTGTTCCCCCTAAACATGGATCATTTCCCATGCTTCTGTTCAGCACAAAGCACTATGTGCAATTGTACTAATAGCAGGATAAGAGAAGGGGCTGTTCAAACCTGAACTACAGCAGGGAAGACAGCATGGATGAAAAAAATAAAAATAATAACCAAATAATTGTACCATAGTCCAAGTGCATTTCATGCATATGAAGGACTCTGCATTCCTTCAGCATTCTCATCTCTCCAACAAGCCCCGTCTGAAAGAGCTCCCATCCTTCTGTGTCAGGATTCCTGGACCTTCTTTCTTCATGCCAAATAACCTCCTTCTCCCATTCACAACTGGTCGCTCTGTTCCTCACTCGTGGCTTTTGGCTGAATTTCCCACTCCACTCAGTGCTTCACACTTCTCTTCCAAGTCAGGTAACACTTTTTCCTTCACACTCTTACCCCCACACTCTTTCCTTCACACTCTTCTCCTTGTTCATAGGAGCTCCAGTTCAACTTCTTCTCTACTTCTCTACTCTCTCTCCCACAACACTCAGCCCTGCTGTATCATACCTGACAATATCTTCCCCTCATTTTGCCCTCTGACGGGCCTCCTTCATTTTAAAGGTGGTTCAGTTGTTTGCTTGAATTTGCTGTTGTTTTTTTAAAGTTTTTTTAGAAAGAGAGAGAGAAAGGCAGAGACAGCATCTCACCAGTGCTCCTCTCTCTCCAAACAGTTGATAGTAGAGCCAGGTGAAGTCACTTAGCCCCTCCCCTGCTTTTTGGTCTCAGTAAATGCATGGCTTTCTAAACAACACTTCAGCAAGGTATGACTCCCTTTTATAAACTCACTACACCAATTCTTGAACAATTCTACCGAGCTAGCCATCACAATCCTCCCTTCCTTCCCTTGGCTCTCTGCAGGAGAACCCTTGGGCCCCTGCCCCCTTTTCCTATCACTGCCCAAACAGCAAATCCATGATCCATGCTTTTCTCTTCCTGTCTTCCTCTGTTCCCAGTTCTTTGCTTAGATCATGCTGTAAGTGCTACAAGATTATTTTCCAAATAGTTATAATTCAATACAATGTAATAATTATGGTTAGCATGCACTTCTGTCTAAAATTCTAGCTTCTCAAACCATTCTACAATTCCATGACTTTATAGAAGAGGGCAGATTTAGACTAAATATAAGGAAGATTTCTTTTTTTATGATGAG
Source organism: Mystacornis crossleyi (assembly GCA_013400655.1). Classification (NCBI taxonomy): domain Eukaryota; kingdom Metazoa; phylum Chordata; class Aves; order Passeriformes; family Timaliidae; genus Mystacornis; species Mystacornis crossleyi. The sequence goes on along the minus strand of VYZQ01016030.1, from coordinate 4,083 downwards.
GGTCATGAAACACTGGCACAAGTTGCCCAGAGAGGTAATAGATGCCCCACCTCTGGAAACATTCAAGGTCAGACCGGACAGGACTCTGAGCAACCCAATCTAGTCGAAGATGTCCCCGCTGACGGCAGGGAGGCTGGACAGGATGGCCTTTAAAGTCTCTTCCACGCAGCTATTCTATGATTTGAGAGATCTTGAAGGATTATCAAAGCTAGACCCCTCCACGAGCAACCATGAAAGCAGAGGACCAAAGATTCCTTTCTCCTTTTAAAAATATCCTTATGTTTAGTCAGTTTTCTTCCTGGTTTTCCCCAGAATGGGGAGACGTATGCAAGAGCCCCCTGCAAAGCCTAATGAATTGACTGTAGCTGCTTCAGAGAAGTCTGTTGGCAGTAGAGCAAAACATTTTATTGCCGATCGGTGGGGATAATATGGAAATTCTCACCTAAAAAGTGCTCCTTTTGCATTCTAATGCACCAAATACATACTGTTCTTAATGCCAGCAAGTCTTCATTCCTAAGTATTTCCCAATGAGTGTAAAAAAAAAAAAAATTGAAAGAAAAAAAGCCCAACACTTCCCAGGCTGCAGTTACAGTGAAAATTATATTTCAGCACTCCACAGAACATGAAACGTGTAGGTTGTGTCCTCTCCACCACCACACCTGTAAGTTAATTTTATAGACTGCTGTCCTAAGTTACAGAGAGTAGGAAACTGGACAAACACTGAACAAAAATGCACACACGGATCGTGGTTACAACAATGCCTGAGGGGTGCAACCTTCTAAGGGCTTAGCTGTAAATAAGGCTTATGTCGAAACACTCATTTACAGGAAACAGCAATACAAGCCATGCTCCTACTAGGCAAGTAGACACTACTGAAGCAGAGACTATTTTATAAATCCAAAACATACTGTGCTCCTCAGGAACAAACTGGCTTTTAGTGGCTACTGATACCGATGAAGATAAAAAGAATAGTATATAGGGAAATAATGGTTCCACGTGAGGAGAACAAGAGAGCGTTTTATGGTTTTAGACATTAATTGCATTGAGGTTGGGAATAAGCAGTAGGAAATTGTGGAAATCACTGCCATAGGACATAATGGAAGCTGAAAGTACGAACAGGTTCAAAACAACTAATTGAAACGGCAAAATCATGAGGTGGTAAGTGTCTGTGAGGAAACGGATCCATCAGCTGCTTTCTAGCAAGTAACCCAAGTAGAATCCCTTGCAAAGAAACTGCTAAACGACAGTCTTTTGGCAGCTGGAAGGGATACTGGAGAAAGATCTCTTTTCTAAGCATCTGTTAGCAGCTACTCTCCAAGGGATTTCAAATACCACCAGTCTTACTTGTTTTGGATGGTTTGTACAAACATTAAGACTTTTGTGTTTTCAATAAAGGCTTAACCGAAATGGCCCACTTAAGACTGGTTAGGGAATAAAAAACAACAACACAAACCAACTCAAAAAAACCCCCCCAAAACCAAAAAAAACCACACCAAACCCCAAACCTGCTTGTTATCTTATCCAACTCTTCTATTCAGTGCTCCTAACCAGGAGAATATGACAAGGTCTTGTTTGTCCATCAGGTGATCAAGACATGTTCATGATGGCAAGAGGTGCTGTTGAAGTGCACTATGGTGTTAGTTCCGCCTGTGATTTCAATCATCTTTAACACAATCTTCAGCTCCACCTACCCTTTCCAGCTTACACATGGAAGTCAAAACTACGAAATAGGTATTACAAGGGTGCATGCAGCACCTATTAAGTGTTGCAACAGTTTTAGCTTTTTCAAAAAGCCATCCAGAAACACGACCTCAACTTAGGCAGAAGATAAGCTGAGTCATTAAACAAGCCGGAGACAGAATGATGCCTCTAAGTGATGCAGCAAGAGAAAATCAGGACTATTCTCACAGAGCAGAGGCAACAAACAAAACAGGATGAGTCTGGGTTCGCACTGCGTATTTATAAAAGATATACTGATATCTGAACAAGAAAGTGTAGTCCAAACTACAGGTTCTTATAAAATCCAGGTTCCACAACTTAAAAAAAAAAAAAAAAAAAAAAAAAAAGAGAAGTCCAAACAGAAAAGTTCCTAAAACCCAACCTAAGTTTTCCTGGAAGGAATAATTCCCTGGATCTCTGCAACACAACTTTTTTCTTTTTATACAAGAGTCCTCAAGGGAAAAATAACTTAAAATTTACGTTCTGCTTTTAGTTTTGCATAGCAAAGAGAAAAAGCTAAAATGAGCAGTCAGACACATAGCTAGTACACGACAGATATTTTGATCACAAAACTAAGCTAAAGGTAGCAGTTCACAGGCATTTTAATTCTGAAAGTGCTAATAGAAGACCATCTGTAGTTTCCGACCATTCGCTATCATCTCTATCCTCTCTCCTCCTACTGCGTGTAACGCCGGAGTGCCTCTACCTGGTGATGTGTATTAGGGGAGTGATTAGGGTGAGACCAAACCGAAGTTAATTTCGATCCGGATCAGTTTCCTGATATGTCTGCTACAAACACCTCTGCTAACACAAAGTGCAAAGCAACTAGAGAAAAAGAAATGTTCTTCTGACAAAAGCACTCACCAGAGTAAATCTGTGGTATTAAAAAAAGTCCCAACCAACTGCCAACCTCTGCTGTTAGGATTTAAGCCCATCAGAACACAAGAAAAACAACTGCCATCTTTCAAGGAATTTTACCCACATAAAGCAATTTCCCCCTGATATTTCCTACCCTAACTACCATAAAGACTCTGCAATGGGAAACTTGCAGCAGGCTGGGAAGGCCGGATAGAGCTGAAATTGTTTGAGAAACTGTAGGCACTGCAGCTCAAGTGAGAGCAGCACCAGCCCACGTTAACAAGCCTGTTTTCCCTCTAGAAGTTAAAGCAATTAGATGTTTCCCCCACAAGAACGCGAAACATTTGAGCTATTGTCAGATAAAACATCTGCTACACAACCCAGTCGCAGCTCTGAACTAAGCGATGCCGAAGCGGCACCAGCCCTGCCCTGCTCCTGGACACATCCCGCACCCTCTATCATCACCAGCAGCTGTTTCTACCTCCACGGCCCCCGTGTGACAACCGCACTCTTGAGGAGGGTTATATTTCCTTTCCATGGAATGCAGGATGGGCCGTGGGGGAGGCGGGGGTGCCACGCACCAGGTGAGGCCGGCTGTGCCTTTTGCACCACAGCGTGCAGTGCAAGCCAAGCGCCCACCACATCGAAGCCCCGGCCCCACGGGGCCCTCTGGGCAGTGAAGGGCCGGAGCTCGTCGGCTGAACCTCGTCCTTCCACGTGATCCCTACAGCACTTTGGCATTCAAACCTTAACACCCATCTCCAGCTTGACCCCTGCTGCCCCAAAGGGTGAGCCGCGCGTCACCGCTCCCCGGATTTCTCGGGACAATCCCGCAGCGCTGCCTTAGCCCTCCCTGCCAAGGGACGGGCCACTGCGGTGGAGCCCAAAGTGACCAGGCTCCGGATCCGCAGCGGGCACGGCCCTCCAGCCCCGGGCACCCCCAGGAGGCACCAGCGGGGCCGAGCCGCGGCCCCCGCGCCCGGCTCAGTGCGGCTCCAGCGGGGGGCGGCGGCCGTGTCGGGCGGTACCTGCTCGGTGGCGCTGGGGCAGCAGGCGATGAGCGGCAGCGCCGTCAAGCAGTTCAGCAGGAGGCCGCCCATGGTGATGGCGTTGGGCGCCAGCCCCCGCGGGACCTGCTCCACCAGCCAGCCCCAGTAAGGCTGCAGCCATGGCTCCAGCAGCGAGCGCCCGGCCGCGCTGTAGCGGTGCTGCTCCAGGCGCTTCAACTGCGCCGGGCTGAGGGGCGCGGGCAGCGCCCAGGACACGACCATGCCCGCACCACCGCGACGGACGGCACCGGGCTCAAGGAGCCGCCGCCGCTCGGGGCGGGGCTGAGCCGAGCCGGGGGCAGCGGCGGAAGAGGCCGACGCCCAACAGCGGCTTGGCCGGAGGGGAACGGCCGCCCCCGCCTCGGCCAACGCGGGGCGAATGCCCTCGCCCCCGGCCCGGCTTTGGCCCCTTCGCCCGGAATGCGCGGCGCCCTCACGGCCCCGTCCCCGTCCCCGT